>JAQFYE010005042.1:0-12474 GCA_034694305.1 Protaphorura glebata
CATTTGTTTAGACATTCTGTTATTCAAAGTGGATGATTAAACCACGATCAACCAACTTCTCTCCCGTAAGAGATTACTGCATATATTATGCCATCTTCGTAACGGAGTATAGTTTTGACCTAAATTGGATACGAAGATCATGTCTTTAATTCTTAAACTCTGCTTGAATCCCAAAAATTCTCTGCTCTACTTTAGCGTAAATAATTACTATGTACTACTGACACCTATTTCATAGCGCCTGCAGAACTCTGGATTTTGCGAATCCAGAAACTGAACACTACCTTCATGAATTTTGAAACTGGAAATTCAAGTCTGCCTGCAAAAATAATACATTTATTTATTTGAACCCTAGTTTTAGATAAAATACAATGATACGAAATCAACACTTCTGAACTGAACATGACCCCCAAATAAATGAACAATTACATCGCCGTGCAAAACTAAACGCATTATCAAGAATCAGGGAGCAATTTAGTGCAGTTTCAATTTTAAAATTTGCATTACAACACCAAACGAAATATTTTTGCAGTCCTGCACAGCGTTGAAAGCAATTAGTCTGGACTCCTCAACAAATGTCATATCAATTCGAATCATAATTATAGATAGATAGGCGGTTTAAGCGAAAAGCCCGTACGTCATTGATGCGTCTTTCAACACACAAAATGAGTTTATAGGAATTATGATTGTAAAAGTACATCCATTTAAAAATATGCAACGTATATTCAACACTGAAACTTTAAGGCATTCACCAAAGCAGTCTGGTATATTTGAATTTTAATAAATTTCAATAAGAAAATGTGTGATCAAAGCACGGTAATCTTAAATGGAAGGTACAGTTTATTCTAATTTTCATTTATTATTTCATATTTTAATTACATTTATGTCAGTTTTGAGTAGAAACATTTGTAATCTCTGGTTCGATAAAACAAATCGGATAATGTAGCATAATTTGGACACACTTCGTAATGCATTGCCCAGTGTCGCCGAATAAAGAATGATCCCAGTTCTCCAATCATAATAGTTGGAATGTTTGGATTTGAATTTGTAATCACCGGCATAATTGAACCATCAACTACACGAAGCCCTGTTGCTTTCAATACTCTGGAAATAAAAAGAAATAAGCTTAGGTAACTTACAATAGTTAGTTTCGGATTTCTTTAAATGGGTGAAATATTTCGCATATTTTAAGCTGAAATACTACATAAACCATTCAACGACCACTAAGAATTAAAAATGATGCGACACTTCGTCTATGGATGAATTTTTTCTTTGTTTACCTCAATTCTGAATCTAACACCGCCCTGGAATCATTTAGATTTTTCCCCATTGGAACTGTGCCAGCCGGATGAAAGTATGGGAACGTAAGATGACGTATAAAACACTCGTAATAAGCATCACTTTTAAATTTATGTAATTCACATCCTGGAAATGGTGTTGGAACCAGTCGTCCATTAATCCGCCCGTAAGTCGAACTGTTCTCGTACAAGTCAACCAGTTTTTTTGATGCTGTAAAATAGAAATGTTTCTAGGTTGTATTGTAATCCGCCGTACTCGATTATTCGAAATGAAAACAAAGATCACCGCACAGTCCTTAGTCCTTATGGCAAAATGTAGGCACTTGGAATTGGCTGTATTTTTTATTTGTAGTAGCCTTGATCTATTGAACACTTTTGCGAAGGTTCGACTCCGAAATGTGTAACTGCTTGGCCGCTGGAAATATATGAGCCAAATATACTTTGTGACGTCACGGGTTCCTATGACCTCACAAACTGCATTTGATATATGCAGATCTCTAGAGGCCGAACGATTAGACTTCTCGCGGTAGAACCTTCACCAAAGTTGTGTGGGAATTTAGTGTCCACAAAAATGCAGCCATAGCGGCCTACTTTGGCTGTAAAGATCGTGCGGTGTTCTCTGAATTCCTTACCTTCGACTAGAGCCTTCACATCATCGGGATGTTGCAAATAATTGGGTTGAATTATCGGATTCTTAAATGGATTACGACTGGCCAGTTTTATTTCGCCAGTACTTTTCGGTCGCACCAAGCATTGCCATACAATATTTCCATCGAGACCATAATATGGAGAAAGGTATTTGTTCAACACGTCCTGTCGAGCATTTCCGAGGATTTCCAACGTTGCCGCAGAGTCTGCAGAAGGGCCAATTGGACTGAGCAAAAACTGAATATCGGGCCATGACGAATCATTTCGAACAGTTGTGCTCACAAAACCTAGACCGGACACGGTGTTGGAAACCAAAAGACCTGCGTAAAAATTAAGTTATAAATCCATTCGTCGCAGGATTACAAAATATACTGTACATTTTTTAGAATTCAAATTTTTTAATCTGAATGGAATACCTGTTCTCTTGGTGGTGAAATCCCACAATAACCTTGCGACTTTTGCGTCTCGTTCAACCACAACGGATTCAGGTGTGTCAACTAGCATGAACTGTGTTATAAGGAGATGATCCTGGAGATTTTGTCCGACTGGTAAATTCAATCTGCATTTCAACTAAATTTTTATAATAAATATATTGATATCATTACTTATATTTACTGAAATTAGCAGTAGAATTGAATTTAATGGGAAATAAATTCATATCCTAGTCAAATTAGAAAATTGATTATTTGAAACATTCAGTTACGCGATTTACAATACCTGAACAGAATGAAGATGGTTCTTCGGCCCAATTCCTGAGAGAAGCAATATTTTTGGAGAATCTATTGCTCCAGCACTCAAGATGATCTCATTCCTGGCACGGACAAATCGAAGCCTCCCATGGCGATAATAGGATACGCCGTAGGCGTGCCTTCGTTTGTCTAAGTGGACCTTTTACACGTAAAGTCAAGCTGAACTTTAGCTAGACATAGACGATTCGGGTATTCTAAAAGAAATACCTTTACAACTCTTGAGTATCGATAAATGGTCAAATTCCTTCTCTTCAGTATTGGTTGAAGATAGGCTTGGAATGTTCCCCAACGAAGTCCATTCTTCATTGTTACATCCAATTCAGAAAACCCTGACGAGCAATTAAATGTCAAATTTTTGCCATTGCTCATACATATGTGTAGTCAGTTGCAAACGAGTAGTCAATTTTACAAATGACTATTCAATTCTACAACTGAATAGCCAATTTTACAAATGACTAGTCAATTCTACAGCTGACTAGTCAATTTTACAGCTGACTAGTCAATTTTACAGCTGACTAGTCAATTTTACAGCTGACTAGTCAATTTTACAGCTGACTAGTCAATTTTACAACTGACCAGTCAATTTTACAACTGACCAGTCAATTTCACAACTGACTAGTCAATTTCACAACTGACTAGTCAATTTTACAACTGCCTAGTCAATTTTACATTTGACTATATAGTCAATTAACTGGCTAGTAAATTCTACAACACACGTCAGCGTCACATGCTTTTCCTACAACCATTACCTTCAGTTTGTCGACGGTTTAGATCCCCGACGTAATATCCCTTCTCCGCCGCAGCTTTTAAGAAATAATCGGCCATATAAGTCTGTCGTATTTTTTCAACGTGAACTGGACCACCTCTGGAGTGAAATTCATCTGCGGACAAGAAAATCATTTTGCTATTCCCTAATGCAGAGTATTTAATACAAAGTTACGGTAAGATTTAATACCGTCCGGATAAGCCCCGTTATAATCTTCAAGTCCTTTAAAGAACCGAAGTACGTTTTCATAAGACCACTCCTGATTACCAGTGATGTTAGCCCAATTGTCATAATCATTCGGATTTCCACGTTGGTAACTCATTCCATTCAAGTTGCTTGATCCGCCCAAACCATAACCTCTGGCCCAAAATGTGACCTATTAAATCCAAGACTTAATGGCTAACTATCGTATGTGTTATACTTCAACGTTAACTTTTAGGGTAATTACTACCAATTTTGACCACCTTGGTCCAATAATAATTCCCACCCCTTAACTTTGTGAACACGCGACCAAAAAATCACGGTCTTATATGGAAGACGCAAGTATATCAGCACGTTACCGACAAACCACGCCCAAAAATGGAAGATGGGACAAATTGGCACCATTGCACCAATATAGGACATATTACCCGAATTTACCCTATATTACCTTTTTATGCATGGATAATGATGCATTATTTTGTGGCTCAGTCTCATACATTAAATCTGTGGCCGCTTGTCTTTGAAGCAAAGGGACTAATAGAGGTATTCGGACAATCGGACTCGGATCACCTCCCAACTCCAAAAGTAGAACTTTGTGATGCCTTGACAAGCGATTGGTCACAACAGCTCCTGCAGAGCCACCTCCAACTTTGCGAATAAAATAATTTATCTGAAATTTTAAATAAAAAAAATACGTTTTGGCAATTCCGATTTGTAAATTTTACTTACCAACAATAAAATCAAATACTTCGGGATCGGAACTGTGAATTGATTGTTGTACTTGAACGAGATCATAATAATAACCAATATTAGAATGGAAAATAAGAATCGCTCCGAGTGCAGCAAATAGTGCAGCAACTAATCCTGGATTGATTGGGACTTGAGTTCTGGATAGAATCATTTTTAATTAATGTCTCAAAATCGAATGTGAATTAAAGTTGCGAATTTAAGATTCTTTTCATGATAAATTTAAATTAATCTAATAATATTTTGCAGACATGACTGCTGCATTGTGATTGTGAAACTGAACTATTGGGATAAACTAATTTACTACCACACACAGATTTCGGCATAAAAACTGGTCTTCAATTTTAATAACCTTGAAAGATAAGGAATGAAAGTTCATGGAACATGTTTCATAATCTAAACTGAATAAATATCGCTGTGTTGTGAAATTGGATTTAAAAACTCCAGCCGGTTATATATGAGATTTTTTTTGATTTTTAGTTTCAATACTTGTGCTAATTTGAAAATTGAATAATTAAACGCTTGAATATATTTTGCTGGGTGAGAATAATGGTTGTACACGCTTTAACTTTACCATGTTACTTTCTTAAGTACTATTTTTATTAAAAAGTTACCAAGAATAAAATGACAACATAATTTTTTTATATAAATACAAGTGTAAAATTTATTTCTATAAATAATTTTACAAGTTAATTGCAATTAATAATGTTTAAAGAATCAATTAATTTTATTTCAGGTGATTCAGCAACGCGATTGTAAACTTTATTCACATGCGTGAGTCCGTCGAAATTTTACTCTGGTGGACAATGTAATCCGAACCGAACCGTGCTTCTAACCATTCGCGAACATCATCAGTGAATTTGGGTCTAGGTCGAATTGAAGGTCTGCATTTCTTAACATGGGCCATTGCTTCTTCCAAAGTCATTTCTTGATGTCGAGCCAAATAGGCTATAACGAATAGCGGTGAACGAGAAACTGCACCTTGACATTGAACTAACACTGATTTTTCGTTCAAAATGTGTTGATGAATAAATTCTGAACTTAATTGCAATTGTTTCATAATTTTTCCTTCATCATTATCTGGTACATGTATTTGTAAGTAGTTAAAATGAGACGGAAATCTGTTGATTCCAGCCAGGTTCACTATCCCTACAATTTTATGGGATTCAAGAACGCTCAAATCTTTTGCCGTTTGACTGTTTCCTAAAAATAGATTGCCAATATGTTTAACTGGTCTCATTTTATTTGGTAACTAATGTTTTTCGTTTAAATGTTTAATATTTTGTGTCAGAATTTATCACGATGTCATGTTCAAACATTTTACTTTATATTACAAATGACACACTTTCGTTTTCGAGGCCAAATGACGTAATTTCACAGATAGCAACTGAATCGATGCGAAAAATCTTTACTGTACTGTGTATACGTAACGAGGGAACTACCCAACCTGGTAAAAACCGATCTGGCTACAAAAAATTGAAATTATGCTGCATACTATAATAATTATACAAAAAAAGTGCAATGACCACTGTTACGGTCACAGAACAATAAATAAACAAGTGTTTTATGTCCAAGCCGCAGTTCAAAAGAATATTATTTATTAAATTCTTAAAATATTTGACACCACACAAAATAAAAGCGCACGTTTATATACCATATCAATATTCTAGTGTCCGAATCAAAATTTGAAAGCTACCTTCCGCACGACAAGGCTAAATTTTTTTGAGAACTTCAACATTTAACAAACTAATATTTTACAGAATATTTTACACAATTTTTGAATAAAAACACTTTTTAGGCCAATTTCTATCAAAGAGACGATTTAAGACGAGAGAAACCAAATATTGTTCGGACCAGTATTCCCTGATCATGTAGGATATGCCTTTTCACCTATCATTACGCTGGGGGCATTCGTGTTGCCGTTAATAATATCCATCATGATAGAGGCATCAGCTACACGCAGTCCCTTTGTTTTCAGCACTCTGAAATAGAATACATATGTCGAGAAACATTAGTGAGCCGACCAGGAATTGAACCCGGGGCCTGACAATCGTTACGACGAACCGTAAGGACTTCGTTTATAGATTTACCGTAATTTTGAATCCAAAACAGCCTTCGGGTCAGACACTCCCTTTCTCATTCTGCAGGTTCCAACCTGGAAAAATTAGTTAATTGTTTATTCCATAATTTAACCCCATGATGCACGTACCACACTCCAACTGCACGATTGGATTTGTCCAGTTTAATCTGTAAATTTTTATAACGACTTAACTTTATAGGCATTTCTGTCAAGTCCAACATAAACAAGGCATTCCTAGTAGGCAAAGTCATAATGCCCAAACAAAGAAAATCCAGTTTGTGAAGACTCGATCTTTCGGAGTAAACAGTTATGACGTGACCGGGTCAATGACCTCTGGACTAAGCTATGTTGGCAAGGCCAAAATTTTTAGGTTACTACGGAAATCGAACCAATTACCACATGACACAGATTTTGCAAAATTCCCCATCATTTTCCATTTTCCGCAGCGTTTCAAAGTACGAGTTTGACTAATAGAAACATTGACCAATTATTCGGCTTATTCTAAATCTAGTCGAGAAACTGACCTTCGTAACCTGCGAATACCACGATATACGCAAATTCTTTCTACTACGGAAATCTTTTATGAAAGCAAAATATGTTCCATAACGCTTGCCGTTCTTTTGAGTAACTACGAGAGTTCCGAATCCTAAACAAAATCATATTCGTATAAAAATTTGAAAAAAGGACATTCAGAAAATTAGGATTATTTTGAAAATATTACCAGACGTTTGAGGAGCATTGATTTCGTAGCACATCTCTTTGCCCGCATCCATAAATTGCTGGAACATCGGACGCCATTCCCGGTTCTCCACATTAGAGAAGACCAGGTCCTGACTGTCCGTAGTGTTTGTCTAAAAGTGTATTAAAAAAATTTCAATAGCACATTTTCAATAATATATACAATTTCCATAAAGTTTGGGTCAAACGGTATACCATTATTCTTGAATTCTCCATGATAGTCCAGACTGCTAGGATGAACAAAGAATCAAAATAAATGTTGATAAAGATTAGGAAAATTAATGGTTGGATTAATTGAATAATTTGATAAAATACGGGAGAACATTTTCATATTTCCAAGTAGGATATCCAGTCACATTCGCCCAATGGTGGTAGTCTCGCGGGTGTCCTCTGACGTACAACATGTAGTTTAGATTACTAGTTCCACCCATTAGCTTCCCTCGCGGCCATCTTGATTTCTATACTTCAAAATGTAATTATTAAGAACGAACGCAAGAGAGGACACCGCACGCATCTTACGCTAAAAATAGGAGGTTATAGTTGACTCTGCTTTTAATTTGGTGTATTCATGCCTTCCTGCACAACTTTTATGAAGGTTGTACCCCAAGAAAGCTCCAAGGGCCTGGCCGCCAGGTATAGACTTTGTATGGTCATAGGAATCCGTGATGAAGTCTTGCCGCATGCATTTGTTAAGTGGTGTAGCTATTGGTCAAACGGTGGGACTTTTCGGGGTATGACCATCACAAAAGTTGTTCAGGAGGTCAAAGGTTACATAATAAAGAAGTACCCAAATCCGGTTTGGCCGGTGGAGAGAATTTGATAAAGAGGTCATTGGTCATAAATAATAGTTCATGTACGCATGGTGTAGTAATGTCGTAGCGATACTTTTGACTCACCCTGTAAGCGCTTGTAGTAAATACATACATTATGATTGTGGTTTGATGTGAAAAACAATTATTTTTTATTTTTGCATTGCTGTTTGTTAAACTTGGATTCAAATGACAAGGCCAGCAACTTAAATTACTTGTCATGTGTATAACATTACTTACTGCACGTGGAACTCAAACTCCTGTCTGATAGTATTTAGCACGTATTAAAACTCCTACAATGTACAGACTTAAGTGTAAATTACTTGTTTAAGACAAAGTCTTTCACATCTAGAACTGATATCAATAAAAATGTCTCCTTGATTTGAAAATAATCCACAAACATGGGACTTTACACGGTCGTTATAATTAAACTGGTTTAGTTTCTTGCACTTTTTAAATCATTGTGTATGGAAGTGATTTGGTTTAAAATAACTTGACAAGTCCAATACTAGGTTAGCTTATACTATACAAAAGAGTCGAGGAGGATTTCGCAAAACTTATGTCCTTCAAAATTAGTTCAATTCCTGTAGCAACCTGAACTATTACAAATAATTTCAGAAATTCCCCGTTAAAGTGTGACTCAGCGTGGCAAATCCATTTCAATTTCAATTCAATTTTATTTCAGTGACAACATCCTATTACAGGTCCTTACATTGTTTGTGTTAAACATACTTGCACGTAGACTTAACTGATTAAAAATCGCGCTCGATTTTAATTGATTCCAAGTATAAAAAGTCATCCTCTATAAACATTTTGTAGGGAATCTTATAGCGCTTATTTTTAGATTAAAACTATTCCACTTTAAAATCTGAAGTGCGTAGTGGCGCTGGCGAGCGCAGCGCCTAAGTACAAATCGTCATGAAATGAAACATGCCCAAAATAATATTTTAGAAAACTACTATCTTCTCTGCAAACCTTTATACGACTTTTGAAATTTTGTTTGACCGATTAGGAGGATGTTGATTTTTCAATAACGGCGCATTAGGAGGAATAATTTGCGGTATCTCAGATTTCAAAGGTAATCAACTTTCTCGAAACCGGTCAAATATAAAGAATTGCGATTTGTGTGTTTTTAATTTACCAGCTCGTCAGTGTCAGTGTCACTGCACTCATCGGATTTTAAAGCGGAATAGCTTACTGGATTCTATGTAAGGTTTTATCCGAAATGCATATGCCCAAGTCCCGCCTGCAGAGGGAAGGGGCAATAGTTATGTTTTGACCCTGTCCTATACAGTAACGGTATTACTAAGCTCGTATTTACTTGTGACCTGTGCATAAAGTCATTTGCTCGAGCGTATTAAATAACAAACGGGAGTAATTGCAATTTAATGTGACCTTTATGTATTGAGGAATTGTCCAGAAGCCGTTAATTCATAATGAGTCTAAAAGTTTATCCTGTAAAGGTGCATTCAGATAGCTTTTGCGACCGTGACTGTGCAAACGCGACCGCGATTCAAGTTCAGGTCGCAAATCCCCGCGACTTCAAAATCGAGCCATTAAAATTTAGAATCGCGGCATTGATTCACATAGAATTCGCGGTAGGATCCTCTAGCGACTATGACAATGTGACAAAACAGAGGTGACTTGCAGTGTTGCCCAGCCAATTTCAAGATTTCTGAACCTCGGTCGACTTTATGAGAACTTCAATTCACCCTTCACTGACTTCGCGTCAAATCTCTCACACCCAGAAATTTCCAGGATCATCTGACGAGTCCTACTACACATGCGCTGTGATTGAAAAATGGCAGAGTCGTGGACTCGGGTCGCAAATTATCATGGTCATGGAATTATCATGAAATCATGGTCGCATTCGTCAGAATCACGGTCGCAAAACTATGTGAATGCGATCGCGACGTCGCGACTGAGAATTGTCGCGGTCGCGTCGAGAAAATCGCGGTCATAGTTATATCTGAATCCACCTTAAGCAGGATGGATTGCGAATTTTAAAACAAAGCACGCACAACATTCAGACCCACCTAGGCCAATAATTCATTTGCGTAAACAATATAAGTGGACGATTAAACCCTCGGCCATTCAACTTTTCTCCCTTAAAAAATTATACTATTATGGCACCTTCGTCATGAAGTATAGTTTTGACCAAAATTGGCTTTGAAGATGTCTGCAATTATTAAACTCGGGTTGAAACCCGACAATTCGTCTCTGCTCTATCTTTCAAAAAATAGTTACCACTACTGACACTTATTTCATATAGACTCACATGACTCTTAATTTTGAGAATTCAGAAACTGAACATAACCTTCGTGAATTCTGAAACCGGACAAGGCTGCCTGCAAAAATATTACATTTATTTATTTATTTAAACCCAAGTTTTACATGCAGTACAGTCACAATGATACGAAATCAACACTTCTGAACTGAACATGACTATTCCCTAAATAAATTGCCAATTTGTACATCGCCGTGCAAAACTAAACGTATTATTAAGAATCAGGGAGCAATTTAGTGCAGTTTCAATTTTTCAAATTTGTATTACCGCACCGAACGAAATATTTGTGCAGTCCTGCACAGCGCTGAAACCAATTAGCCTGGTCTCATCAACGAATATCATATCAATTCGAATCATAATTATAGATTAGACTAGAAAACCCGATAGCTCGCATGCGAGCTACTAAGATGTTATTATACATATAAATTCAGAATCATAATTATAAAATGAGAATGTTCATGTGGTTGAAGATGATTCTAGATCCTACGTTTATTTGTGGTCCCACCTCCACCCGGCATTAGCATATATATACCGCCACAAATCAGGCATGAAGATCAAGTATTTAGGAAATCGTAGTTTTAATGTAGTTTCATCGTCGTAATCTCAGATGTCTCACCCCATACTCGACTCGACTATGACGGACTCGGACTGACTCGTGACGGACTCGGACTCGACTCGTGACGGACTCGGACTCGACTCGTGACGGACTCGACTGGACTTCACGGACTCGACTCGACTATGACGGACTCGGACTTGACTCGTGACGGACTCGGACTTGACTCGTGACAGACTCGGACTTGACGGACTTGACTGGACGAACGGATAATTGAATTATTTGAATTGGATTTTGAATTTGGAAATTCGATTCAAAATTCAGAGTTGGTTTGAATCAACTCAGGAAACAATTTCAAGTAAGAGTTTCCAAATTCAAAATCCAATTCAAATAATCCAATTATCTGTTCGTCCAGTCAAATCAGTCACGTCCGTCAAGTCCAGTCGGTTTGAATTGTATTTTGAATTTGGAAACTCAATTCAAAATTTCGATTACTTGAAATTGTTTCCTGAGTTGATTCAACCCAACTCTGAAATAAAGTAATCGACATTTTGACTCGAATTTCCAAACTCAAAATACAATTCAGACCGACTGGACTTGACGGACGTGACGGACATGACAGGACGAAGAGATATTTGGTTTATTTCAATTGGATTTTGAATTTGGAAACTCAATTCAAAATTTCGATTACTTTTCTGAGTTGATTCAAACCAACTCTAAAACAAAGTCATCAAAATTTTGAATCGAATTTCCAAACTCAAAATACAATTCAAACGAAGCAGTTGTGGAGTCCTTGAGTGCTGACTGAGGAATGGTAGATTTGAGTGTGGTGGTGAGGATGAGGACGCGTCAGTCTTGAAACGGGAAGTGGAAAAACTGAAACCGGAGACAGTCGATGCAGCGTCTCTCTGCCTACACCGTGTCATCTGTTTCAGTCTCCGTCCCAGTTTTTCCACTTCCCCATACCGTGAACGGGATTCGTTCGTTGGTGAGGAAACGGGAGGGACTTGTATAGAGGAGAAGGCGGGAAGGGATGTAGGCCAACTTGTATAGCTCACGGGATTCATTAGTTGGTGAGGGCACGGGGAGGGAAGTAGGCCAAGTTGTAGAGCGTTATGGATTTTGGGATTGCGACCAGTTCACGTTTATAGGTTTGATGACATCTGGTACTTCGATTCCCTTATTTCACTTGGTGGTCGTAATTGACATCAGATCCCGACAATTACTATTTAAAACTGGTCAATACGCAACGGTATATTAATGAAGTCCCTACAACTTCAGTATTCTCGAGTATGACTACGGGTGCTTCGTACTTTGCATCCCTTATAGTCCTTGGCGGGTTCAGACAAATTTCTCTATTCTTCCTCTCTTTTACTCTTCTTTATACATATATGTATATTTTCTCTTTCTTCTTTCTGGGTTTCCACTCGCCTTTTCTCTCGTCTCCCCCTCCATTTTCACTCACTCTTCTTTCTTTATTCGATCTTTGTCGCTCTTCTTCCTTCTCTCCCTTGCCTTTCTTTCCCTCACGTGACTCACATCTTTCTCTCTTCTCTCTCTCTTAAGCCCTTTACACACTACCAATTTGGCTGCACCAATTT
>JAQFYE010005043.1:0-12474 GCA_034694305.1 Protaphorura glebata
AAACCAGAAATTATCCGACCCGAATCAATCCGACCCGAAATCCGACCCGATCAACCCGACCCGATCGGAACCTTAGTCTTCTCTACAGTGCCGGAAAGTAGGGGGCACAAACCCTATTGGAAAAAGTACGCTGTCGGAATTCCTTGGGATTTTGTTGTTGTAGCCAGTGGCATCCTGAACAACTTTTGTGAAGGTCATACGTCATACCCGCAAAAGTCCAAGCGTTCGGCCGCAAAAAATACACAGTTGGTCATTGCAGGTGAAAGCGAGCGAAAGTCGCGGCGTAGCCTTCTAATTTTTTTGTAGCGTGTATATTGAGTCGAAACTGAAAGTACTACTACTAACGTTAATCTAACAATAGCGATTACCGTATTTCCTCTATTAGAGGCCGCGGCTTTTATCGGCAAAATTGAGGTCAAAGGGCATTGGTTTCTCCTGCTTTCTCCATAAGCATAGTGGTGAAAGTAACCGAAAGTACCCGGCCTCTAATGGAGATCGGCTTCTATTGGAGACCGGCCTCTATTAGAAGAAATACGGTATGGTGATCCCACTCTTCACGTGTCCGAATGTTGACAACAGCGTCTTGACCACAGTAAAAGAAATTACCATGGATATTCTTGGTGGAAAATGAGACAATTTTGAGATTTTGGAAGGCGTGTCGTGTGAGCCTGTGGCCCAGCCAAGGCATTGCGGGAACTTTCAGTCTCCAAAGATGCGGCTTCACTTTTCCACCCACTGAGGATAAAAATTCAAAATTATTTTCATCACTATTCCGTAAAATCCTTGAAGCATTGGACTCCACACTGGCCTGCTCACCGCAGACTTAAGGTACGTTCCGAAATCATTTATTTTCATCAAATTATGAGTTTGCCAATTCAAAATTTGATTTAGTTTTGTAGTCAAGGCCGACGCTTGGACGCAGTCTCCAACCGCGCTTTAGTTTACATACATATATCAATCTGCGTCGCATTCGCATTTGGCATTGGCTTTAGTCATCAAAAATGCCACCTCACCGCCTCCAATAATCCAAATTTAATTCACATTTTTGAATTAGATTTTATGATTTATACACTTCTTCAGTTCTATTGGACTGTGTATTGTGATTATGAATGAGCAAGGGATTTTTGATTTTGCATTATGTTTGATTCAGCTAAATTATAGAAATCAAAATCAATTTTCAAGAATTCTGGAAGTGCAAGAAACAGAATCAATATTCATTTTTTATCACAGTAAGATCTTGCGGATTATTAAGAGCAGTGGATTAGATATTTGAATTTACATTATGCATTAGGCGTTAACCGAACTTCCGAGAAGATATACTAATATCTAAAAGTCATCACAATCTACCAACCTCCAAAATTATTTGTGTTTTTCGATAATAAGAAATCGGTTTTGTTGAAATTCTATAAGACCCGAAAGCATAATCAATTCTTATTTTGAACTCTACTTCATGATTTATTCGATCTGATATTGTGTATTGTGATTATGAACTGTGTTGGATTTTTGAATTTAGATTATACGTTAGGCATCTATTAATCTGTCATAACCGAAGATTTATATTCTAATTTCAAAAGTCTTCCTGTTGAATTTATCGAAATTTTTGGAAATTGGTTTGCTCTACTTGACGAGAAGGAAATTTTTGGAGATTTAATCATTCGTCACATTCTGCACCCATGACGTTAGGTTCTGTTAAGTATGTAACAGTTTTCTTAGTTTACTATGAATTACATAATCCAAGCAGTAAATCAGTACGATGTTCTGATTTCATACAGAGGTTCTGCTAGGTCTACTAGTAGTCATTTATCAACTTTGTTAGAAATTTTGGATGACCCCCCACCCCCGAATCAGTGTCGCAATGTTATAATTTAATTCAAATATAATTAAATACAAATATAATTTCCAGGCTAATTCCAGTCATTCTAGGTTTAATAATATAGGATTCCGATGAGATGAGTACTTGTAGAATTTCTATTTTCTAAATGTTAGGTTCGTTTGAAATATTAAAAATACGATGATTTTCGTCAGTTCTAGAAATTATGGAAACCCCAGCAGAATGACATTCAATTCAGTTTAATGATTTGATTCTTGTAGTTGTAATATGTACCTCATCTGTGTGCTGAGCAACGGAACTTAAAATTTCGATTACCTATGCTTCTGCATAAATTTGACCGAATTTCCACGTTTTTTTAAAGTTTAAAGTGCGTGAGCACGAAGCGAAGGAAGTAATATTTAATATACGTGCAGAGTGCGTTAAAGTTAAACCGTCAAAGATTTTTGTAGTCAATTCTATAATACCAAGCCACAATGATAAAAATTAATTTTCATTTCCAGTCAAAAACGAAGAGAAATATTTCTCTTTTAAGGACCGTAAAATTTAATAGTCCACCTGAGAATTGGATTAAATTGGTCGAAATGAGCTTGGAAGTTTTTCCATTCAGATTGATTTGATTCGATCAAATTCATTGATGGTATTCTTTATGAACAGTGAGGGTAAGGAGGTTGCATTCAGTTTGGTCAAGTTTTACTTTAGTTTTTGTTCCAAATCAGTTAGATATGAGAACGATTGCTAAAATCGGTGTGTTGAAAAACTCTGTTTCTTTTTAAGAGACGCAACAATAAATTGAATTTGGGTTGATTTTATTAGGGCGTAGAAGCAAAATTATATGAATATTTTAAGCTAAACGGAATTCACGCAAAGCTTTTACTTGTAGGATTATTCAGTCAAGTGTCAAGTCGTGGTCGTGACACGCAAATACTATCTTATATTGCCTGATGAATAATAGGCAGTATTAAAATTGAATCCAAAAATCAAATTCAAATTTCTGTCTTATTTTTCAAAATTCATTTTTTTGCTATTCTCTTTAGTTTAGTGTGTCAATTTTCACATTTTGGTTCCGTTAATGGTATTTTAGGGTCGGTTTAGAAAGTATACATTTTTATTTGCCTATATTGTATTTATTTATATTCCGCTGTGAAATGCTAATCACTACCTTATGTTCATTTGAATTAAATTATTAGTAAAAACCTGAAGGATCTTGAAGGTTCGATTTAACTCTTGAGAATTCTCACTACGCGCGTGGTCTGACTCGCTGTTCGATTACTACACCGGTATACATAATAATAGCCCATTGATTTCTTGTGGATATATTCTGGGTTTTAAAGAATTTTGTAATCGTATTGTTAAAGTTAAATCAGGAGATCAGTTCAGTATTTCAAGAGACAGCTATTGATTAAGTGAAGACTGACTTCCTGTTGAACATACATGTAATCGATGACGGGTCGGATGTGTAACGGATAAATCTATTTTCATTTATTCCACTAGAAATTACCGTAGATATTCCATAGCTATTCATTTCAGAACTTAAGAATATTACAAAATATTTAGTACGGGCATAATAGGTAATTGTTCTTCGCCATGCCTAGTACGTAGTGCATCTTAATATAAGATTTCGATTTCACAAGGAAACTAAAAATTCAAGTAATCACTCATTTTACTCGTACATTACATGAAACAGGAATTTCTTATCCTTTGTCGTTCAGTGCTATCTTAACACGGTGACCGGATATGAAATTGTTGGTTTATTTTTTCTTAATAATTTCAATGTAATATTATTACTTATTACTTGGTACAAGAGTACAACTGGTACGATGTGAAATGGTCGTTTAATGTCATTATGGCATTATTCCAAAATTGTATTCCGGAGTGAAATTCTTAGAAAGCGATAATTTCCTTTGGTAAAGTATGATTCAAGGAATTGTACAATGCCCGTCGTCCGTGTCGCAACTTGAATGGATAATTTACATTTGTTTACATTTCATGAGTGAAACATTCCTCAGAAATACTGCAAAAACGGACTTCGTCGACACAGAACATTGACTCTTTTTACTTCTGGTTTAGTTGTCTTGTTTTATTAAAAATTGTAACCATTACGTGTAAGTTCTGAACACTGTACTGAATCTTTGTGCTTATATTTTCTGAATCTGAACGATGTGTTCCTATTTCGGTAAATTTGACAATTATTCGTATTTCCTACAAGGCTAATTCACGGCTTTTGTATCACAGTTTTGAAAGTACACCTTATAGCTTCTCTCTGTTTGATGGGAGTTTGATCCCTGCGGTAGACAAAGCTGTTGTAAATTGTAAAGTATTCAACCACTGCTATCATTGTGTAATGTATATCTCACCAACCCATTCTCTACTCTCAGAGAAATAGACGTTGATGTTTGACCATCCTTAAGATGAGTCAATATAGGGGTGTATTCATATTTTATTACGTTACCTTTTACCTAAATGAGAATGTGTTATTTGTTTGCAGATCTTTTGTATTGGGTCTGAAATAATGAAGCGTGGATCAGATATGAGCATGGGTTCCCCGCACAAGAGAGTTCGCAGCTACGGAAATGATCTTCGCGTTTTGATTCCTTCAAGAGCTGCTGGCTCTGTAATTGGAAAGGGTGGAAGTAACATTACAAGGCTTCGTCAAGAAAATAAGGGAACAACCATAAGTGTCCCAGACTGTCCTGGACCAGAGCGAATCATTACACTCTCAGCCGAGAGTCAAGATACAACTTTGAATGTTCTACAACAAATTGTGCCTCTAATTGAAGACACGGCCGATGGGAGAGGTGGAGGAGAAATGCCTGAGTCAATTGAACTTCGTTTTCTATTCCATCATACTCAAGTTGGTTGCATTATTGGGAAGGCGGGTTCAAAGGTTAAGGAGTTGAGAGAAACGACAAGTACAAAGATCAAGGTCTATGAGAATTGCTGCCCAAAGAGTACTGACCGCGTCGTCGCTGTGACTGGGTCTGTGGACAACGTCTTAAATTGCATTCGTCAAATTGTTGAACTCGTAAGAACTTCATTTGAACATGTTTTATTTAAAATCACACTATAAATTAGGGAACTGAATTACGGTTTTAATGTTTGATAGGGAAATACCTTTATCGATAGACAGCTGTCGATATATTATATTAAGTCTATATTCTACTACTTTATCCTTCCAAAAGCACCAATGATTACATTCTGCAATTGCATCATTGGCCGTCAAGCGAAGGTATAATAAATTTAATTCTGGGTGTGGTATGTTTTCTTTTCATAGAATCTTTTACCTCAATCTGAATTCAAACAATTAAAAATAGCAAAAACTCACCATCGAATAATTGAATTCATCATTCAATGTATTGAATTATCATTTCATTCTTATATTTAACAGATCAACGATAATCCAATCAAAGGGCCTAGTGAGTACTATGATCCACATAATTTTGATGACGTGTATGCCAGCGCTTATGGAGGTTATGGCGGAGGAGGTGGAGGTGGCGGAATGGGAGGAGGTTATGGCGGAGGAGATAGACGACCACCAAGAGGAGGAGGACGTGGAGGTGGTGGGATGAGAGGAGGCGGTGGAATGCGTGGTGGAAGAGGCGGTGGAGGGTTCCGCGATAATGGAGGAGGTGGAGGCGGTGGTTATCGTGATGGGGGCGGCGGCGGTGGTGGATTTCGTAGCGACAGAGGAGGTGGTGGTGGTGGATACCATGGTGGGGGTGGAGCCGCAGGAGGTGGAGGAGGAGGTTTTGGACGAGGTGCAAACAATGGTGGACCTCAATTTGACATGGATGAGGAGAAAGAAACTACCCAAGTGACCATTCCGAAGGAGTATGCTGGCGCCATTATTGGGAAAGGTGGGACTAGAATTCATAGAATTCGTGCTGAGTCCGGCGCTACTATTAACATTGCCGAAGCTGAGGATGGAGCTGCCGATCGAATTATCACCATTATTGGTAATTATATATTTAATGTCGTTTAATTTAATTTTCAAATAATCGCATATATCAGAGTCAGAGTCAGAGAATTTTTTATTTGGGTCATAACATTTTATTTCCCGAATAGTTCAATAGTAAATTGGTTTTCATTCCGACTTGAAAGTTAGTTGTAGGACTTTTAGAGTTGAGTGGACGCTCTACACTTTGACCTCGGTGTAAATATGTCAATAACTCTTCAAGCAGCGTTCGATATAACGAGTAGTATGAGATTGGTTCTTTATCTTCTGTCATTAGTTTTGATTTTGAATTGATTAATAATTATCCTTCCAAAAGCACCAATGATTACATTCTGCAATTGCATCATTGGCCGTCAAGCGAAGGTATAATAAACTTAATTCTGGGTGTGGTATGTTTTCTTTTCATAGAATCTTTTACCTCAATCTGAATTCAAACAATTAGAATTTTATCTTCTGGATTGCTCAGAAATAAGTTAGAGCACTCGAAAAATCTTTACGTCACTCTAGGTTTAAAGAGTGACGTAACTGAAATGCAATATGATTGTGCCAAGACTAGCTCGACAAAAGAAAGAGTTAGATCATTTTTATATTTTAATTGAATAATTGAAATATATGATTTTTTATACAGGTGGTACTGGTCAAATTCGAATGGCCCAGTATCTGTTGCAACAGAGCGTGAAGGATCATGGTGACCGGAAGTATTGATCTCCCATGTCTCACCTCTGAAGTTGTTCATATAACCACCTTGGATAGCTCTCGGACTAATCTCTTTTGTAAGCAGAGAGTTGTAAATAAGTAGTAGTTAGTCAATGATTTATGATCAAGATTTTTTTGGATGTTCCGTTTTATTATGTTACTCTTTCTTCCAATCAGAATGAGATAAATTCATGTATTGTCCCTGTACACTTTGCCCATGTGCCCAATGCCTTATTTCCCTCACAACTCATCATATTAGGGGGTCAACATTCCATCCGTTTCTCCAAATGTATTCCGTAGTCATAAGTCACTTCACCGAGAAACTAAATATTTCAAAGTTTGGAGCGAGATGGAAGTTTGAAATACACAACTGTAGTGTAATTATACGAAATGTATTTAGTACAATAGGGGAGTTCTTGTAGTTTAATTAATCACTAATCAGTTTACTACGGCAGTACACAAAATCCATGGGATGGGGATAAGTAGCTGAAACCTCTTTACGAATAATATTTTCTATTCATGATTGGTTCCATCATTTCAGATTCTAATGGCTAATCTCTTACCAATATTTATTACAGAATTTCCTAGATATTTGTATACATTTTTCGAGCTAAACCGTAAATAATGAGAGATTCACACCACAGGTGACTACTTTATAATTGAGATTAAGGATTACCGATAACAGCACCAAACTCAAACTAAGAATTTGAAAAGTTCAATATAGTAAAAACTAAGTGCACTGCATATGTACTCGCGTTGAAAATAAAACTCATGACTATTTGTTGCTAGTAAAGCTCAATCGTTACATGCAAATTCCATTGCATGAATATTTAGAGGAATTATGATAATTGAGAGTGATTAGGTTGGTAGTTTGTCCACCGTCAGGTCATTACAAATTGGTTTATCTTCTGCTTGTCCCAATGACACTGGAATGCAGTAGTAAAGTTGCATGGCCTTTTGAGAGCACAAACTCTGTGTATATAATCTCTTCGCAATGAACAGAGCAGAACACGGTCAATTTTTTGTACTCCACCTCCATTCCGCACCACGATTCCATCCAATGCAATGCTTAAAAACATTTGAAACGAACAAGAATCCAACTCCATCAAAGACTTAGAAGTTCCGAAGGGAAAACATATCCGATTTTCCCTAAGGCAGAACCGATCACACCCGGAACCTGTACCCTTGGGGTCACACTTTCGAGGATCCCGTGGGAGGAACCTGGAACCAACCCGCTCACTGGAAACCTGCACCCGGGGAGAATATTTTGACCCGTCCGTACCGTAAGGGAATTCTCACTACTGCGTCAGCACCCAAGTGACCCAAACGTCGACACAACCTCTTTCTTGGACCGAACCACCTAATCCGGCATGACACAATTTTCTATACTCATTATTACTATTGCAATTTAAATGAAAAACCGAAATAACTGAACTTTTTCCACCATTCCGCCAGAATACCGAACCGATAGGATAACTCAACCTTGCCCAGCCCGCCCGGACCTAGCCCTGACCTGCCCGGCAGAAACGATTAAGAAGGTTTCGGAGGAAAAGACTATAATACTATCAATCAACTAATTAATTCAGACAAAAAAGAATCCTGAATTTAGTGTAATAATAAAGTTCTCAAAATTTCAAAAACTAATTGATTTATTCGTGTGTTGTAATTAGGTCACCCTGCACAACTGTTGTCATTATCACAGCCGTCACGTCCTCCTAGAATGGATTAGCCGAGAGGAAGTGCATTACCAAGGCAGAGCAGAGAGAAAGGACTTGAAGATTTTTGTTCACAATGTGAGAAGGACCATTTTCATTTTTTTGAGACATCTTTTGGCAGACCTTTCCAGGATTGCATTTGCACTCTTTGATTTTGTTCTTCAACCCATGCTCATCTTCACATGTAGAATTCTCAACACAAGGGACTTGTCTTGCAGTCAGTGCCGAAAAATTAAAATCTTCTCCGCTGAAATTATTATCTTCAAAATTGTGTGGGATGAAAAAATTGAACTCTGGGACCCATTCACAAGCTTGATGACCAAATATTCCAGTCCCATTTCTACCTCTGTCAGACAAATGACTGTGATCATGCTTTTCAACCGTGGCTATCAAACGACATTCACCGTTTTGAAAAATAAAGTCTTGAGAGCACACACAGTCCTTGGACTTCAAGTCACACTCCATGTTTTTAAAAGGGTTGCAAATCTTGAAGAATTCTCTGGAAAAGTCTTCAATCCATTTCATGACAAGTATCTTAATTTCTACGTGTGTCTTAAACTTCGAACTAAAATTCTCGTGAATTAAACATCTTTGACCGATGGACAACCATTTGAGGCTTTCAGCAACTTTAACAGTTTGGTTCGCAAGTTTTTGAGCATTCTTGAAAACTTCTGTACCCAACCTTGGATTACAGAATGATGTTGGAGATTCCGAAGCTTTGTATAATTGAGAAGGTTTTGTGTCATTCCCAATCCTATGACACATACATTCTGCAGTTCCAGCACACTCAATTTCAAAGTCCAGGAGGCAAGAACGTGGGTCAGTAATTAATGTAAAATCCTCAACACGTTTTGGGATCAAGTTGTCACCGCATTGGATTGATCCAACGCCTGCACCTTCTACCAATTTACATTGACCATTTTCAAAAACTGCTCCGCGGTTGCAAACACAAGTTTTGTTTGCATCTCCACATGTTTGATAAACGAATTCTGAGCATGATTTGCGCTTTGGAGGACCCATGAAAGTCGGAGCAAGAAAATTGTTGATCGTTTCCTCCGGGTCAGGATGTAACCAGAAAAATTCCCAAGTCTGTTTGTGTTTAACTGGGTCACAATTATCTCCAAATTTTGCCCAACCTTCCTTGAGGGCCGTGATATTTTGTGGAAGTAGAGAATCGTTGCAAATTGAAACTTTGACCGCACCAGGACAAGGTCCAGCATGAACGTTTGTTTTGAAAATAAATTCATCTGTCGTCCCGTTGGTCCCATTTGCCGTCTCAGCAACTACAAGTCCAGAAATCAAGATGAGTGCAGCAAATAGCATTATCCTTTTGTGGAAACTCAAAATTGTCGAGCTTCGTATTTGTCCATGTGCATTCATCGTCCGTCCAGATAGCTGGAGAGGAAAATGAAATTTATTGTTAATAATATGTCTCAGTTAGAAATTAAAGATTTTATATGTTCATAGTAAAACAAACGAATAGGCATACATTAGTTTTAGTTATTTAGTTACCTTTTTAAGGATCTGGAGAATTTTTCAGCAGAAGATCTCAAGGCTTCTTTTCACAAATGGACAAAAATTCGAACGACGACGACAAGGCGTAAGTCCACAAAAACTCGTAAGATTTTCCGTAGTTAAAAGTTAAAATCCGGTAGGACGATGGAAATACTGCGCGTCTTAATTATTTCCGATGAACGTTACCATTTAAGTAAAAATGTATTTTGTTACGACCCAACACCCAACTCCATTCCCATGACAGAACAATACAGAGCATCCAACACTTCTCGCGCAGTCATTCATTCGTAGCGTATTGGCTGGATGCATATAATTACATTTTAAATGCTCAGTTTCATTGAAACTGGAACCGATTGTTAATGCAAATAAACAGGAATAATCAATATTTCCCCTTCCTTGGAGGCATCCGAAAAAGCGCATCATGCATGGCGACTAATCTTTAACAGGATATTACGTATTGTGGTTCATGACAACGCGAAACCCAAAGTGGTTCTTTTTCTGCCCGTATTACTGTGAATTTATTCTTTTATGCCATTTAAATTAGGTTACCTTGGTTTACTTTAACGATCATTTTAGATTAAAACGAAAGACAACCTTCAGCACGCGGTAATGACCAAAACATGTGTCTGATTGCATTTACCCACTTTTGGTCCCTTTTGAGCACATTTTCTTGCATTGTTTTTTTTTACTTAGTTTCTTGCAGTAAAATAATTAAATTAGAGATGCCGATTTTGTGTTCGAAAAAAAGTTACTGTGTATCGGGAAGAGCGGATATCCGCACTTTCCAGTTGCAGTGGAACTTGACCTTCGCCAATAGCGAGGTTAAAATTTGAAATTTTTAAGTTTGGAACACAAAATTCCGGATCTGTAATTTTTATAATACATGGTATCCAAGAAACTAAGCCAAGAACCACTATATGAAACAAGGCTTAAAGGGAACCAAAAGTAAATAAGAGTGGCTAGTGGTTAAGCAAGCTCTTTCCGTTTCCGCTTCCAGTCTGGTCCTAATTTCGTCTCATACAAGCATTGCATTGGAGTCAGTCGAGCAATCCAGTCATCTCTACATCTGTCGTCACAATTTAAATATGTCGAGAATTTAATAATGTTTGGTCCCTTTGCAGTCACTCCAGAAGACAGAATGGGTTTATTTTTTTGTTTGCACGAGTTTTTTTTAAATTCATTTTGATATGATACGGAGAACCAAAACGATTCGACTATACTTACGACAAATTCCAACTTTTTTGTAAATTCAAGAAAGGGAAAGGTAGTAGCAACTTTTGCTCTTTCTTAAGAAAATGTTGTTTCTTCACTGCTCAAATCAGCTGGCGAAAAAGATTTAAGTCCATGATTCCACCCGATATACCCTTTTCAGGATACCGAGTCTAAAATCTGAATTGTTCCCATCGCGAACTCACCTATGCCGCGCTGGGTTTTATAGATCTTATAAATGCGCTATAAAGTGATTCGATGAATTACAAATTACAACTTGAAGTGTTCGAAGTCGACCTGTAAAACTGCTTGTGCCAAAGATTTGCGTGTTCCAGTATTATTTTAAAGAATGGCCTGTACTGTGCCTAAACACCGAGCTAACAAAAATGAAAACAAGTTCACTGAGTCCTGTGGTAAATACGATAAATAGAAAAAAAAATGCACAGTGTGTGTTATACATAGTAGTGTTAGCAACTTTTCGCAATGATAATTAGCAATAAAACACCCAATCGTACAAATAGGGAGGAGACTACTTTTGGTGTAAAATTCAGATCAGCCAAAAATGGCCAGGACTACAATATCTTGGTCTTGTAAACGATCATATGAAGGGTACATCGGTATATAAAGTTATTTTCTGGTTTCTCATTGAAGTTTGACTTTGCCGATCATGTTTTGGAACCTTGGAGTGTTTCAAAAATGTCTAGTACTCAGGTCAGATTTTATCTACCGAAAAATCGGTCCTATATTCGTACTCAGGACACTTTGTGTAGCCTTTCGGATTCTTTTTCACCCGATCTGATCATCACGTAAAAATGGTTTCCTCGTAAGGCACTCCTGCACTGTATCACCTTCAAAAAAGTACAACTATGTGTTAATTAGGATAAATACTTCTAGACAAGTTCTCATGCAGGTTCAACTCCTCATTCATTACTAACCGAATGTACCAATGTTTTAATCTTTTGCATTCTTTCAACAGCCCCAATTCCAGATTACACTAGAAAATGTATTGTAATTGTAATAAATTAACTGAATGTTGCAATCAAATGACGCTTACGGATTCCTAACATGTCAGCGAGAAATGCAATGATGAATGCATTCGACTTTTCTCCTTCATCACAGTAGCGAACAAACTATTAATGTAATGGATTTTTATGAAGTGAATTAACCTTCGCATAATGCGAATTTACGAACAAACTTTTTGGCGTTAACATTTCTTCAGGCACATTACATCGCTGTACTGTCATATTGGATCTCATTTCTCTGCATTAGGCCCTGGTTATATTTTGACTGATTGGATAATATGAAAAGTCAGTAATGATGTGATGTGACACAAAATTCTGAGATATTCGACAAGGGCATAGCACAATAATTGTGCTATGCCCTTGTCGTAAATCTGTTTTCTTTCTTTCCTAATGCTAGCAATGACAAGAACAGTTCAAAGTTCTAATTTTTTCAACGTTCCATATTTTTTATTTTCATTTCAAAGATGCAACACAATATCAAATTGATTCACACAGTGTGAAGGTACGAAGAAGTAGTAGAACGGTTAATTTGTA
>JAQFYE010005044.1:0-12473 GCA_034694305.1 Protaphorura glebata
CGCTCTGCTTATTACTTCCAATCAATATAACCTGGGCGGAGCTACCTGGTTCGTTTTCGAACCACGGGTTTTCTAGTGGGCCATAAAAGGGCAATTGTGGTCTCGGCACTGAGCAGGCTTCAGATTGTTGGAAGGAGAATCATTCTTCCAACTTTATAAATAAATGAACTTATATGTCTAGTTTTATTTCTAGAGTCGTTCATCTCTGGAATTACTATTTGTAGTGCACATAGTTAGGTTGTTTACACGAATTGCCTCTAGGTTTTCTTTTCCGTCTACCGTCTACCTGTTCACATTCTTTCTTTGACTTTCTTTATCGTTGTTTTGTCTACTACCGAATTTAGTTCAACTAGACTCGACCAATCTACTCTATACCAACGCGGCAATCCATGTATCCACTACCTGTGCAACGCTGTGTTTTTGTATTCAGGTCTTCTCTATACCGATCCAAATTTTGTACAGTCTGCGAGTTCGATAAATGCAGAGTTCACAATAATTGTGAACTCTGCATCGTACATTTATTGTACGATGTACTAGATTGTCAAGCTAACAGAAAATGCTTATCTAAGATACATTTCCTTAACGTATATTATCTTATTGTTTTCAATTTCTCTCAATTATCTTTTGTCGTCAGGCTGAAAGCTACCAAAAGTAACCGGAATGAACACGGAAGACGTCTAATCCTTTGAGCGTAAATCCAGGGCTCTAGTTCTGCGTAATTTCATGAATTATTAATCCTTCGCTAGAATCATTTAATGTGTTACCTGTCTCGCCTTCTACAATTAAGTATATCTAATTCACTTCTGAGAGACCAACGTCTGCGTCTGGGTTAAAGGATCCACGTTTTCGTTGGTGATTATAGTATAAGCTGAGTACAATACATAAGATACCGGTAACCTGAATTCTGACATTCGAACCCGAATTAAGCAAGATAACCTACCTACGTACAAGGTAGAACTTAATCATTAAACCCAACGGAAGAAGCTACGGCCGGATGTGGGCTTGCAAAAGTAAGTGAGATGTGCATTTTATAAGGAATTTTATCCTGGAAGTGAATTAAAGTGAAGTGAAAAAGTAAAGTAAAGTAAAGTAGAAATTAGTATTCGTTTAAATTTTGAAAATTCAGATCGCTTTCCTATGTTTACTTCGGAATGGCTTCATTAAATCTGATCATTAGGAAATCAATATACAGATTTTCCGCAGATGTATAGATGAGCTCTTTCTTATAATCCCCAACTGCGAGGAAAGTGGTTTTACATTAAGTTGTGAACCACCCTGTACACTTTTACCGTCCTTCCTTTCCAGGTAACACTTTGTCGCGTAGGCGGAGTGATAAATGATAATGTCCGCAAAATTACAAATTAGAATACCGTACTACTAATCTACTCTTTGTGTTCCATTCCTGGAAGATACTCAAAGTGAAAGCTTATTTTTTCTATTTTCTTTCAAATCTTTCTTCAATTTTACTCTACGTCCGATTACGATTGTAGTGTAGATTTTATGTCTTCACGTCCTTTTTATAGTCCTCTTCATTCGATTTGATTCAAATTGAAATTAGCAACAAAGGCACATGCGATGCAGCTCACAGTTGAAAGGATTACACGTGCGCGCTTTCGGAATATAAAGAGGGTACTAGTTCTGTCTAGGCTGGAGAATAACATGTTCCAGTCCGGATGGAATTTCAGGGAAGAAATTGCGTGATTAATTTCTGTAATTTTCTTTAGGATACATTTTAGTGTCTATGTTGGTTTAGACTTAGTGTTAAGATTCATGAAATTATACATGTTATGTTGAAGGTATAGATGAAATTTCTGACCTCATATCAGTTCTCTTCATCGGTTAAATATAAATAGTAAAGACAAATGGGCGAGATGCTGTAGTTTAGTGGATTTACACTTGTAGTGGGAGTTTTTTTCAGAGGTTGTCGGTTTAACAGCTTCTCAAACCACTTTCAAGATCAGGTAATTTGGAGTGTTCGCTATGTATTGTGTATTCAGAGAGATTGGCTTAATCTTGGTCAATGGAACCTTAGAGTAACTTTTCCAGAGAAGAATTACCTCATTGGTATTAGTTACGTTATTTCAAAAATGATAAGAGCCGAGTTTGGCGAAAAAGAGTTTTGAACGACTGCAGTTAAGAACCAGTGATACAGAAATGACCAAACCGAAAGGTCACTGCTTATTTCCTATGGACCACAACACATAAAGAGGAATCTGGTAACGGTAACACTAGCACTGATGAGAATTTGATGACGATCGACCCACTGACTTGACTTTCAGAAAATGACTATAGCTAATGCAAAAGTAACTAAACTAGTGAATAGTAAAAGCGTCATAAGGAATTGTATTCGGAAGTGAAAGTTTTTTATTTTGGTGTAAATTATGTTTAATTATTGAAGCCAATGCAATCACACGTGTACACATTATGAGGTGGGCAATAACTCCTCTACTAGAGGGCATTTACATTAACGTTTTAGTTAATGGTCAAGTTGGCTAAACTATTTACTGTTGATAATGCAATTTTTGCCAGTACGCCGATGAAAGCGTCGTATTCATTGCCCGGAACCTAAACAATAAGATTATTGATGTTTTGACCAGATCCATATTTTACGTCTGAATCATATTCCTTGTTAGTTGTAGCCGAAACCGAGAAAATTTAATAAAGAGAAAGCAAAAGAAGGAACGGGTTGCGTTGCGTCTTTAGCTTTTTTATGCAAGGCTGGTTCCCAATAGAAACGAAATTTAATGACTCCCTTTTATTAAGAAAGCCCGTGCTGCCGGCTGGTCTAACTCAATAATGAGACAGTTTCTCCTCTAGTTTTATTTACATTGCATTCTTAATTTCTTTGTACGCCTGATATGGCAGAAGAATGGACCCTGAGTGAATTCTTTGCTCCATTCCCAAGTAGTTTTGAAATTGTGTGGGCGAGAGATGGGCAAACAAATAAAATCATAACATAAAAGAATCTCTCGAGTTTTCAATTTTAAATCTCCTAATTAAATTCTTTTGGATGAGCTCACGAGTTATTTCAGTCGCTAACGAATGAACAACTTGATTTTGTGTTTCCACTTCTACGATACATGGAATTAAATTCAGAAATGTTTGCCAGGGGAAGACCCGTAAATTTTAGCCAATCTCCTTCATCCATCACTGTCATAAACCAGCAGTACCAACTTTATTCATATCCAGCTTAAGGTCATAGGTGAGATATTACTGCGTGACCTCACACCTCATGAATACAGCAAGTTACAGCTTGCCCATACATGGAGATGCTTTATCATTCAAGTTCAATGCAAAGATGCTTCTTTTACCTCCGATGTCTGAAAGTCAAATCAATCACTAAACGCATCGACCACAGTATGTGTGAATGCGCTTCTAAACATGCGCAGTAATAGAATACAAACAAGGCTTCGTGGCGAGACAACGTTTGAACTATCGACCAAGTGGTAACTAAGTCTATTTGAATTGTTTGAGAATTTGTTTGGCTTGTGACTTGTTTTATATGGATGCTTCGAACTCACTGAGACTGAACTAGGACCCAGACAGAGCAATAATTGTGAATTTGCAACAAGTATATCTTCCATCTGATAGCAGAATCTAGTAAGAGCATTAATCAAAGGACATTATGAGTTCCTTATCTGTTCCAGACATGATTTCTTGCAAAACTTATGTAAGTCGTTCAATTTTGCATGGTTTAAGACAACCATGGGATTAGATTATTTGCGCCCTCATCGTATCTGAAAATTTTAGATCCAATGTGCGCATATCCTTGTCTGATAAAATTGGTTATGTCAGATAGCCATATAGCGTTTCTAAGGCTTAATAACAGACACATTGTTCATAGGAATGTAATAAAGTATCGGAACAGGAACCGATCGACATTTGATTGAAACGGATTTTCTACTGATAGGATCTTACTGGAAAATTTCTTTGCATGAAAATCGAATAGCGGTAACATCTAAATTTCCCGTTTTACAGGTGGAATCAGCTCATTCTATTCTCAATTGGGAAATTGAAAAGTTCAGTTTGATCTGCCCAAACCCAATACTCGTCAATTTGCAAAGCCAGAGCAAGAAAGAATTTTTCTCTCGCGTCAGTCCCATTAATTCGCCAGTCATTACCACCATCTTGAGTGAATCGACATTGACTAAGGATGGAGAAAAACAAAAAGTTGATTGGTAATGCAATTAAAAATGTTGCAGTCCTTCTGGAAATCCAGTATACCGGTACCGGCTGGTTTGTATGCATAAAAGCCGGACCATAATTCGTGTTTACGTGTCGCTGAATCAGGTTGGAGTAAACTGGGCGAATCTGCATCAAATTATCGGAGAGCTGGTCTATATGTATTCGGACCGGTCTACATGAATACGGACTGGATTTTCATAAGGGCTGTAACACATAGGTCACGGAATATTTTATTGTACTTAAAAGAATTATATGGAAACAGAAAATTATACAAAGGCATCGGTTTTGTGACTTAAACTTGGACATGGTAATTGATTTGTGCAGAATGAAAGGACAAACTACCACACCGCTGCGATTTGAAATCTTGGACCGGAAAGACTGATTATTATTTGGGCTTATTCTAAATTGATTGGTTACATTTTCCAATTTATAGGTATCTTTCCCTCCGATTCACTGCTGCGGGCAACGCTGACCCTCCTCCCGGTGCCATTAACGAAAACTACATTTCAATGTACTTGATTGTTAAAGACCCAAGTAATTGTTCTGAGGTTTTGGGACTCATCTATAATGTGTCCATTGTCGGAACTGATGAGCAAGTGACGCTGAAGAGTAAGTAAGAATAATGCAGCTATCATTTCTGATGCCGGATTGGGTTATTCGGATAGCCCTTGATACAGAATAAATCTAATTTCTGAGTCCAATGAACATTGCTATAATTTCATATCAATTTGAGAGATTCGACAATCAGAAATTAAGAGAAATTGTACATTACTTCTAAAGATTGTGGAAATCGGATTGGTTCTAGTTCTAATGATTTGAGCTCCTCACAGAGTCCACCACTATGCCTTCACTGAATTCGCAATTCCCAGGATGGGGATGGCCACAGTTCATTTCAGTAAAACGACTTTGGGAAACTGATTATGCATATCTGATGAACGACACTTTACACATCAGAGTGGAATTGGACATAGCCTACAAGATGCATTCCAAGAATCTGCCATGTATTGTTAGACCTTCTCACTCACTGGCCTCTGAGTTGTGCCATGATTTAGAACAACTTTTGTACTCGGAAAAAGATGCTGATATTACGGTCCACTGCGGGGATAGGACATTCCCGATTCATAGCACAATACTTAAAGGTAGATGGCGCAATATTATAAAACAATGGGATACTGATTATACGAAGTCCACTAAAGGTGGTGGTATAAAGGTGCCAACATTAACATTTTGTAGTAAATATATTTGTATATTCAACGAGCAGCTCGAAGCCCAGTTTTTGAGCGAATGCTTGACGCTGATATGGAGGAATCCATTAAGAAAGCTGTCAAGATTGAAGACGTCGACCCAATGGACTTCGAAGCATTTCTCACGTATGTTTACACTTCTCGAATCGGTTTTGCCGTGGACAACTACTCTCGTTTAGCTGGACTTGTGCGGGTCGCAGATAAATATGATGTGGTGGCATTGAAAGAGTTTTGCTTTGAACGTTTGTCAGAACTCATATCTCCAGAAAATGCTGCAGAAATTACTACACTCGCATATCTTCATTCTGCTGGAGATAAAATCAGAAACTCGGTCGTGGACTTCTGCACTGCGTAAGTTCTTGACAAACTTCCACCTTAGTACAATATACCCAAGTGGTCACCAAAGTCTTTGTTCAGGCTAGCCTATCAAAAGTTCAGCCGAATAGAGCATGCAGTGCACTAAGGTGTGGCGGCACACTTTTTACTCAATAAACTGAGCTCAGAGTTACATGAGATCATCACCTTTAGGAAAAGGATCCTACCATTTAGCCATCAAATGTAATTATGTCTATAATTTATTATCCAGGAATTGGGCAGCCCTGAGCGCAACCAAAAGATTTCAGGACTGTGTTGTACAAAATCCTGCTGCATTTTTTAAGAATTGATTAATCACACCAAATGGACTCCATTTTATGCGACGAAACAATTACAAAACAATTGAAAATGAATTGTGTAGCGAACCTGTGCATGAACACTCGATATGACATTGCAACAAAATAAAATAAATCATTGCGTCCTCCACGAATCATGTTCGTTCAATGAATGTAATGGAACCTTAATTATGGTGTTATACATAATCTAAAATGATGCCATAGAAGCAACTGTACATTGTAAACGATTTGGTACGGATTTGGTAATAAGTTAGATGAAGAATACAATCGGCAGAATGGTAGACAACCTAAATCTGATTTAAATTTACATTATACTCCTGATTTTTTATTCGGGCATTTTTTGTGAGTAGAGATCTAATATTGTGGCGTAACCAAGCGAACATTAATGTGAAAGTTTTCTTTGTTTTAGTTTACAGTGGTGAGGTTTTATTTGGTTTTCTAGAAACTTTAAAATCCAATTCCAAAGAACAACTGAAAAAACAATACTTTTTTTTTCTAAATTAAGACAGATTTTTTGGACTTCTAGCCAAAATTAGCGAGTAATTTAAACTAAAATTTACAAGTCCTCCACTTTCGGCCACAGACCGCACTCAGGATGGCTACATCATCAGCGTCAGAAATGTTTTCTTGCAAAACATCCGTGAGTAAATAAATGGACTTAATTCTGATCAATCCACCAACTTACGAAATCTAAATGATTATTCCAGGTGGAATCGGTTCATTCCGTGCTCAATTGGGAAATTCAGAAGTTCAGTTTGATTTGTCCAAACCCAAACCTTGTCATATTTCAAGAGGAGAACAGGAAAGAATTTTTCGCACGTATCAATCCTCTCTTATCTCCAATGCTTACAACCAGCTTAGACAGAGATCAAAGGAAGCTTCAATGGTAATTATGAAAAAATCGTCACTATTTTCAAGACTAGAACTTTTGGAATTGAGAAACACAGGAGTAGAATTGGTAGCAATTTATATGACAAGTTAACCCGCTCTGCTTTCTTTGAAATATAGGGACTTGTTTTCATTGTATTACTTGCAGGAATATTGAAATACCGATTTCAAACTTGAACGTCATCACCGCCTTAAATTATGCCAATATTCATCGCAATATTGCTGGAAACGGCTGATAATTTATTATAATTGTCTTTAAAGGTATCTTTCCATGAAGTTCACAGCGGGAGCCGATGATGGACCAGTCCATCGTATGGACGAAAACTTTATGTCAATTTTCTTGAATGTGAGAGATCCTTCTAAATGCCCAGAAATCCTGGCTCTCATCTACACCGTCTCAGTTATCGGACCCGATGGTGTCGAAGCTTTGAAGCGTATAATAAACATTAATATTCGATTGAATTAATTCCTGTGACGTGATTGCAATCTGTGATTAGACAATACCGTGTGTTGTGCCATTTTTTACACAAATTGAACTGAATTATGACCAAATAACTTAATTCGATCCATCAGGGTCAACTACAATGCCTTCACCAAATCCACAGTTTCCCGGCTGGGGATGGCCGCAATTCATTTCCGTAAAATCGCTTTGGGCAAATCCGGATACATTCTTCGTGAAAGACACTTTGCATCTGAGAGTCGAACTGAATGTTACCTGCAAGGTCATTACAGAAAATATTACAAGACTTCCGCCTTGCCCTCGATCACTGGCTACGGATTTATGCGAGGATTTAGAACAGCTTCTAAAGTCAAAGGAGGGTGCAGATATTACTGTCCATTGCGGCGAAAAGGATTTCCTGATTCACAGTACTATCGTTAAAGGTAAGAATTAGCCTGATCTGGGTTTTTGATGAGAAGTATGTAGTTTCCATGTAAAGCGCTGTAAATGTAATATTCAACTGTCACAAAATAATTATTGTACCGAACAGCTCGAAGCCCAGTTTTTCAACGCATGTTTGACGCTGGGATGACCGAATCTGTCGATAAAGTTGTCAAAATTGAAGACGTCGACCCTGTGGATTTCGAAGCATTAATTGAATATCTGTACACTGCTACGATTGGGTTTCCTTTGGATGATATCTCTCGTTTCGCTGGCCTTGTTCGAGTGGCAGACAAATATGAAGTAGTCAAGTTGAAAGCTTTTTGTTTTGAACACATTTCTCGCCAAATATCACTAGAAAATGTTGGAGAAATTGCCGTGCTTACCTACCTACATTGTGCCAAAGACGAAATCAGGAACACGGTTGTGTCCTTCTGTATTAAGTTAGTGTACTAATTACTTTTCAATTTTGGATTTTGAAAATCTTGATTGAACATGAATTCTTTCCCACAGAAATTGGGAAGTTCTAATTTCAAACGAAGCATTTCAAAACTGTGTTCGACAGAATCCTGCTGCATTTTTTAAAAATTGACCAACTGAATCAAGACAATTCCCAGTTATCCAACAAGACAACAAATCAATTTAACATTACTCATTGGAAGTCTGACGGAGTGTCTAAGCTTCAAATTAATGCTGATGCTAATAATAATAGGCGGATTAAAAGACCGCTTTGCGGTTAAATTTTTTTCTCAAATGATGCCTTTACATAGATGCCTATACTGTGTTTGTTTGATAGTGAATAATTAAATCACTTCCATTGTTTATTTCGGTGATTTTGCTTGATGAAAAATTAATACAACTTTAATCGTAGAGATAGGGCCAAACTGGTAATGATTTTAGTCCAGCTCAAACTAATGAATTATTTAATTCACGTTCGATACTAGTATAGAGCTTTTAAAATAATTCATCTGTTCGATTCGGGAATGAACTTTTCGCCACGGCGCTTGCACTTTCATGGAAACTAATGGTTCTTTTGTGTTCCGCACAAAAGGCCTTTTTTGTATCTCTTTTCTCCGTAATTTCCGCCATGACACGGAAGTGTGGTGAAGTCTTGTCAGTCAAGACAGTCAGTCCGAGAAAGTTAAGTTCCATTATTTTATTCCTATTGTGCTGTACTCCATACGCAACATTTACCCAAGGGGTTGTCCTGTCAAGATTCCAACTTGGACTTTGTTCAGTTCGAGTTTCTGAACTCTATATTGTCGCATTCAATTACCTGCCCAGCTATCATTTCATTAGTCTAATGCTGTTCCAGCTTCCATCTGAACCTGCAATAATGCCGTTGGAGAGTTCTTTTGTTCTTCCACTTTTTCTTGTTCCCCACTGGGAAGGAATGGGGATTTCTACTCTGATCCGAAGAGGAAATTGGATAAATCATGGAACGCGAGACACATAAAATATGGCAGCAAAGTACTTCGGATTGGATTGATCTCCTACTACGTCTACGTTGACCGTCGTCTTGTTGGAACACTCCCACTGCACCTTAACGAGCGGCTAGTTCACGTTTCACGGGTCCGAATGTAGACTATAGCGAAAGCTGAAGTTTTTGACCGCAATAAAAACAATTAACTAACAGGAACGGTACATGATTAAATAGACAGTACCTATTGAAATGTTTGTACTGTAGACCAGTGCTACAGTACTTAACACTAACCATTTTGGTGGAACCTCAGGATTCAGATTTAACATTAAGTTCAGGATGTTGGTTTAAGTGTGGCGAAACAAGTCAAAGATGAAGTATGTTGTGAGGTTGTGACTGAAGTGTGAATCGAACTCGCGTCTTTAACATTACCCGCTATTGCTCATCCTCTAAGCTACGCAGCCACACCTAAGCTGAAGATCTTAGCCACAGCTACAACTTTTCGATCGTTTTTGCTTGTTTCTCCCCTGTGCATTTTATATTACCGGAAGGACTACTCATCTATTAGACCATTCATATTTCCCAATTATCATCTCTGAGATTCATAACCAGATTCTTGGAATTGTTTTCTTTGTGGAGCCCGGATCGATCATAACAGGGACCTGGTCGTTACATAAGTATTATAATTATTTGGGCTGCAATGTTGTAACGCAATTAACGAGTACACGAACGTATGCAAATTAGTCGACATTTAACTTATAAATAAAAATTGAGAATTTCAAATTTACGCAGGGATTTTCAAACAGATGTACACATAGTGATTAAGCCACAAACAATTCCCTAGTAGGACATCCCAGATCCAATAGAAGAGATCCACAAACAATAATTTGATTGAAGTAAACGACCTATGAGGCCAACTAGAGTAAGTTTCGTACTTTGTACAGATATATTTAGAATCGCCAAGGGCAATGTGAATCCATTTCCTTTCAGCTAGCAGTGACGCTGGAGAGTAGAACCATTATCGTGAATGTGACTTGGCTGACCAATATCGTAAATAATTTACCTACTACCAGAATGCTGACCTAACTTTTAGCTTTGGAAACTCGAAACCCAAACTGAAACCATCATTGAATTAAGTAAAGCATTGAATACAGGAGGAGTCCCCAAAATGCTGAATCATGCAAGCACAAAAACATTACTTGAACTAACATGGAACATTCTCCAATTTCACTGAAAGGAGAAACCTAATACTTCTCCGTCAGAAGAATGAAGATGAAGAATTACGTGGGCAGCAAACATGTGTTTCTGTTGAAGCCTTGTCATTTTTCATTTTAGAAGAAATCGATCCTACGTCTCATTTCTTATTGTCAGTGTACGGTATGTGTGTATAAAGATTTATTCGTGCCAGGGACCAGATAGCCTTGCGGGTTCTCGAGTTTCATATGTGCAAACTTCAAATATGAATTACCATCATTCTCGAAGATGATATCAGACACCGGTGGCTTCTTTCTCGGAGCCACCGTTCAGAATATAATTTTATTTACTTCAAAAGTTTCAAGGCATCAGGATGAGTGCATGTCTACTGTCTACACAGCATTTACGCTACTATTCGTTACTTTCACGTGAGCCATAACATTACAAGAATTTCCTGAAGGAGAATGCTAGCATTGAAAGTTGGGTCAAACTGGAATTGGACCGACAACATTATTCAACAAACAAGACGTTCAGTATACTTAGCTATACCCATTCAAATGTCTTAGGAATATGTTAAAGCAGGAATGGCTGTTGAGATATTGAGAAAAATACTAATCCTTTCCTTGACGTCATATAAATTCCAGAATACGTTCCTCGAATACTGCTGTCCCGCTATATCTCTGCACGGCTCTTCCTATACCGTGAGGTTTTTACCTTGAATACGCTACGCAGGGATTTCCCTCACTTTCGCTTTCATAAATCAGTAAAATACCCTAGCGGGGTAGGAAGGTCGACACCACGAAGTTATAAGAGATGTGGTGTAGCGTGATGATAGCGCAGTAATGCATTCGTCAAAATAAATGATTTTAGAAACCGCAGAGCAGGGTTTGGGGCTTTCTCTTTCGTAGAACCAGACGATAAGCCATTATTTGGCTAAGAATGTGTGTGATAACTAAATTAGAAATAGATAACAAGTCCAGAAAAAGCCCCTAGTGTTGATTCGTGTTTGTGTGTCCAGAAATCAGTCAGCATATATTTTAACACGTGGATATCAGATACAAGTACATAAAGCAAAAGATTTGCGGACATTCGGAGAAGTAAAAGAACCTGTGGCTTCTGAAAAGTGCAAACTAATGAAGACGAATTATCATATTCCAGCTAATGCTCCGTAATCAGTTCTAAAGTTTTCCTTGTTAGGAAAGGCAGTATTACATGTAGAAATAGAATCCGGACCAGTCCGGATATGTAACGGTAAGCCGCGAAGTCCTCGACTTGTTTGCTAGTTCGACATGAGTGTCCGGCCATGACGGCCACCACATCGTGTCTCTTGAAAACCAATTTGGGAGACGAAGATATTCCTTGACTAACACCGTGCTGTAGCGCGCAGATAGATAGAATCGATCCCTGGTCCAGTTTTCCTTGTTATTTCCACCTAATCTGATGGAAAGTCACTCGATCTTTTTTCTTTTGAACAAAAAGTCCAAGCATTCTCAATCCTTCCTTTCTAAAAATAGGTAAGGCTAAGTTTTGTTATCTCTCGAAAACCAAAATCCAGAGTTTGACTTACTCTCATGACGTCAAACCCGATTTTCACTTCCTTAGGATTTTGAACTACTACAAGACTAATGGAAATCAGATTTGGGATTTGGGGATAAAAGTCCAGTTCCTGTCGTATCGTACGGCATGGCACACGGCAAGGCAATGTCCTCAGACGAATCCCACGGCGCTCCGACGCCTGAGATTATGGATTAGATTCTAAAACTGGAAGTCCATGTCTGTCGACAACCTAGTCCCCCGCATCACTGCTTGACATTTGGACTGTACTCTATTCAAAGTTTGGAGATCAAAGGTGTACCTGAGTGACTTCATGTCGAGGGATGAAGATTAAAGTTTGAATCAACTGAAGGGTTCCACGCATAGATGGGCAAAATACTTGTATTTTGAAAATACAGTATTTTAAATACAGTCAAAATTGTATTTTAAATACAGTA
>JAQFYE010005045.1:0-12471 GCA_034694305.1 Protaphorura glebata
AAAGCAATAATCATACCGTTTACCATCTCAAGAACTTCATTTACATGATGATACACAACTTCCAGGAACCCAAAAATCCTCTGAATTGCAGAACTTCGTATAATATCCAGTCCGAGTACATACAGGCTAGCCCATCTGTTCCCTCTTTCATATCTTTAAAGTGAGATATACATTTTTAGCCCATGTGTACTCGCCCGAGGACATACGGGCTAGTCCGGAGACAGCTGGTCTAGCCTGAGTACATACATGCCGTTCGGAGTACAAACAAGCAGGCCTGAGTACATATGGGCTGGTCTGTTTACAGTTGGGCCGGCTTCTTTGTACTCGGACTGGATATACACATGGACTGCAACATATACAATCAATCGGATTGCCTCGTTGGAAAGATTTAATTTGATTTTTTATTAACGTGTTTTTCCTGACGCATCCTAATACACCTAAGTATATGAGTAGAATGGCTTAATTCGGTAACACACACTAAAGGAGTAAGGAAGTGGGATCTCAGACAAAATATTTCAGGTATTCCAGGATTTTTAGCCGCTCTTTCACGATCTTCCGCGTGAACAGGCGTGAAAATTGGAAATTTTAAGCCATAGATCGACAATTTCTGAGCAAGTCGATTGTGTCTCATCACTTTTCTTGAAAACACAGAAATTTTTTTAGGCAAAATCGACTTGTTCAGAAATTGTCGATCCATGGCTTAAAATTTCCAGAAAAGCACTCGTGAACGTGGTAGTGGAGCTCGTTTAAAGTTTTCACGCTTTCTCCGGCGGTAGACCATTAAAAAGCTAAACTGCATTATATAGAAACTGTAAAAATTGGATTCTGGTTTAAAAGACACAATTTTCAAGACTATACATTTTAATTACGTGTGCTGGTATAAGTCCACATTTAACCGAATGAGGATTGTGTCTGGCTAAAATGATGGTCAGTAGCACAAAATAGGACAGTATGTTCAATTAAGTTTACGACAAGAATGTTCAACTGGGCTTCTAAACTTGATATAGTAGCGGGCATTCAACTGAGGTCAAGTATCTTGGAAACTCGCAGAAAGTTGAAGCTGCTAGAGTCAAGTCAAGTCCATTTAATGCCCCTAAAATAGCTATCGGAGTGAACCCGGAGCTTTCCATTCACTATTCTTCTAGTGACAATGACATAGAGGAATGAACTTATGTCGTAATTTGCAAATTTGTAGCTATCTTGCCCTGGATGGCAAATAAGCCCCCAACACAAATTTTTGCAAAGACCCCGCTACAAGTTATCCCTTAAGTATGGTCTTGGAGAATTTAAGTGTATTGTAAGCGATACTAAGTAGACATTACGAATGGACAGAGATGTGGGAAACTTAGTGGTTTAATTAAATTTTTTCCCCTCTTTTGACTCCAAGTGGTTTGGAAGGATGGTCATGATATATTTTTCTTCCGCAGGGGTCCTTTTCCTCTTTCTCCGTCCTTTATTGCCTCTTTCGGGTAAATTTTTATTGCTCTTTTGGAAGTGAGCTTGTAAAATATGGGAATTCAGTCATTCATTCATTTCTTTCATTTGGAGAGGCACGGGGTCTCTCCAAAGTCCACGCCACTTACTTGTCCAGCGTTGCTATTATGGAATGGAGTCGATTTTCTCTTAAATGTTTAACATTCAACCGTACTTCATTATTGCATACGCCCGGAAAATAATTCACTTTTATATTCCATGTACTAACATAACAAATGTGCTTCAGGATTTTATAGCGTGAATAAAAGAACCAACTCATTAACGCTGCTACTTTAATACGACAATTGTTAGAGTCTCACTTTTACTGGTACGTAATTGGTAGGAAACAGGTTCTGATCAAGTGCGCTTCACAGTTTCGTTCCGTATTTTTGCCATGTAACCAGGGATTAATTTGATGTAATGAGATTTAATTGGATACCACATGTCTACAATTGGAGCCGTCTGGTGCTGTTTTTGGCTATTCATACACTCACATTCCTTTCTGGTGCTAATTTTCCAGAAAATATCTATTCTAGTCGTTATAATCCGATAAATTTAATATAAGGAATAACTAACATCCACAATAACGTATAAGATTTCACGAAAAAAATATTCCGAATTGGTTAAAATCTTTATTAACTCGCATTATTCAGTTCAAATTACACATGTTAATGTCATTCCCGATTTTATATGCGGTCAAATAATCATTTGGTTGAATACTGAAAGGTTTAACCCTTGTGTCTTTGATGTTATGTGCGGAAGATTTCTCGGGCAGATATGATTTGGATCACTGCTTTATAGATGTTCTCCAGATAAACCTTTTTCATTCTCCTACAAGTTCAAATCGAACCGTTTTTATCCATTGAAAGAAATATACTCTTAGTCGGTCAGGCTTGAAGTGAATGCCAATAAATTGCATTTTTTATGTTCCGTTGAATCATCCTTGACAAATGAGGAATCATGTGTCATGTGTGCGTCGATTGTTAATTATGCTATTATAAAATACAAGTCCTTCTATGTTATTGTGTCTCAATATCTCAACATTGCCACCAAAATCTCCATTTAGTTGATTAGGTTGGCAGTGTAACATGTCAGGTGTAAAAGCAATCTTTAAGCGGTTTGAGTTCCAGAGATTAGAGTGGTTACATGTGTACTATCTTGGTTTGCTCTTAAGGTAGCCGTGTCGAGCAATCCAAGTCGGTGAGTTATGTCTCTCTGAATATGGAATTAATTAGTTTCAGACAACATTTGTTTTGATCTGTCAGTGTGACGCACCAGGTGGCCCATAATCCATATATTAAACTTCTTTAAACGAGTGTGTTACTATTGAGCTCACTCGTGGTATTTACATCGGGATCGGAGCCACCTTGGACTTCTACCTTGCGTGTGTTTACGATCGGATCGCGGGTGCCGAAGTCGTAGTAGAGCGAAAATACTCGTCGAGGGTTGAATTTAAAGAAGATACAACTGATATATACACTACACATTAATGAATATCTTATGAAAGGAAATGACTCATTTTGGTTTCATTGGGAGTCTAGCCGTCACAAACCTGCCTGAGTGGAATGTGAATTGAGTGCTAACATTTCCCTTTACCCCGCCTTGTTTAATAATTTTCTGAGCGCGTCCGCCTTGATAAATCGCCGCGCCTTCAAGTCCGTATGGTTAGTTGAATCACATTGATATTTGTATTAATGCCGGGATTATACCAGTACACACATATAACAGTATACAAGGAAGCAGCCGGTCATGTAAAACCAGGCAAGCCGATATTTCATATTGAGTAGAAACTTGAAATACCAAGTAATGAGAAATGAAAAATCATTTTATCTCCCGAAGTTACTTTCACATACTGGTCCAAGGAAGTAACTTAACCTAAACGTTTTACAAAACGTCGGATCTAATTTTCACATGACAAACTGTTACCTTGTTAGTTAGTTACTGGACTGTAAAAGTTGAGATGGAATCCCCGCAGACTCGATGATTATTTTGTATTAAATTGGTTCTTGGTCGGCAGCTAGTCTTGGCTTGGCTGGCTTAGTTCAGTAGTGTTATAGGTCGCCGGCCGTCTGTCTGGATTGCATTGTTCAAACATTCCACGTACGTATGGACGTATGGAATATCTTAAAGATGATGTCGTTTGAGAGATGCTGAGAAGAAGAGAAAGGATTTAGATTGGATTGAGTAAAAGACTTTGGTTCTCATATAAATGAGGGGAAATGATGTGCCATGTGCCACGCGGACAGTTGGATTTTGAAGGAAAGTCTACCGACGTGACCTGCCTAAACTCTCAATCTGATGAGAAAGACACTTCATGTCCACATTCAAATCTACACAAACATGTCAGTTCACCAGCTTCTTTTTGCATCAGAAGGCGATAGCATTTTTAGAATTTTGTGCTACGTTTGTACACTCTGTATAACATTGCTCCTTAAATACTGCAAGTATCAAGATTTGATTGCACTTGATATGAAATCTGATAATTTTAAATGTTCCTTAATAATTAGAAAGAAATGATTACAGTCATTTATTTCAAGGGTTATAATTTATTTCCCACACTAACTAAACTCATAGCTATACGTTGAAAGTTGGTCAGTCCGCCTTTGTATGTTATCTGCAAACATGGCAAGGGTTGGATCCTTCTGTCAAACGGAGTGTTGCGATTGCGTTAAAAATATATTTTTCCGCATGAGCTTCTTTCCACTTCTAGGGGTACCTTCCCTAACCAAATGGAAAGCGATACTATATTCTTTGTACAGTGATGACGCTTCCAAACACCGCGTCCTGACGAACTCAATTAAGTATGTATTGTTGTAATCATGTTCGCAACTCGAAATTCCTACAACTATTCAGAATCGCCTAAGTGTTTTGATTTTTCAAACTAATTTAAACTTATAGTGAATCCTGAAAGACAACATAACAGCTTTCCTTTTCCAACCACGTCACTTTCATCTTATCCAGCATTCCTACAAAGCCTGGCTATTGAGAATCTCGCGGTCTCTACCTTCGGAGAATGCAACCAAATTTCTCCCCTAACTTGTTATCTTTTCAGACTTTTTCCATTCAAGCTGCCCGAATGAACTTCAGCTGGTGCACATTATTATCGTGATGCATTGTGAAACAATGTGGTTTCACATCTTTCACAACAAAATTGCTGCACCGCTAAACTATTATTCTATTTCAAGATTTGTTGTACAATCAAATTGGTATTCCATAGGATTTGTTGGGTGTTTTAGAAACTATACCAGAAGTCCCAACTTTCACCATGAAAGTTTGAGTGAAGGTTCTATATCAGAATTCAATTTTCACATCAATACACATATTAATTCTTAATTTTTTAAAGATAGAAATTGGGAATTAACCAAATATTCCCGCAATTTCTTAAGTGATTTCTCGGATGCAAAGTTTATAGAACGCTGAAGTGGCCAGTGGAATGCACCGGGTGGTGCCTTACTATTTAAACCAAAACTCATACGCCCCAGTTCGAGACTTTCAGGATAAACTAATGATATAAATTTTGTAGACAACTTATTGTGAAATCCCTGGAGCTATTGAGCACGCAAACCAGTATTTTCTATAAAATAATGCTTAGGCTCACTTTTATATTTTTTGGAATCACGCTTCACAAGTACCACGTCAAACACTTGGTAACTGTACATGAAGAAAACACCCGCATATTCCAGGCTTTCACTTCTCTGTTCTATCAAGAGTCACTTTGATATAACGCCTGCAAAAGAGTAATGAGAGGGGGGAATGCTTATGGTGTAGTAGAACAATCTTGATGTCATTTTCATTCCTTCCTATGTCTACACAAAGACAACATACTGAACTACATTCAATTGAATTCCAACTCCATATGCTGACAAACAATAGAAGACTAGAGACGAGGAGCTCTCACAGTTTACGAAAGCAAAGAGTTGAGAATCATATAGAATCGTATTCAATAGAATCATAATCTCAATGTCATATGAAATTTGAACTATCAAATATCTGATTCTGATTTTACATTGAGCCCCTTCTTGAACATTTTCTAACATAAAATCAGAGTCCTAGATACTTTCTTCTACACTTCTTCTGGGACATCGTAATTGCTCTATAGTGAACCATTTAAGAATAATTATTCGCAAGTTGCGTTTTCATAAGTATATCCAACTGAAAAATTTCGGGAATGTTGTGGGGTGCACTGAATACTAGAGAAGCTGCAACTACAAATAGTGTGTATTACACCACCCAAGTTAAATAGAAGGTTGTTTGTTCTATTAATATTGACTGCCTATAATGCAAAGAATTCAAATACGAGAATTTGTATCCATCGATTGCTTCAAATTCTGGACATAATTGATAGTACTTACGAAACAACATGCATTTCCGAACACACACAATACACAAAAGTTAACAAACAAACATGAGACAAAAGTATACTACTAATTTTACAGATCTAAAGTAAATCTTGCCACACCCTGAACTGACCCCGAAAGAATCCAGTCCCTTTAACTTTGTCGTACTATTGGAAAAGACAGAAGGTTTATGTGTCCACGGAATTTTAGAAATTCCAAGTCAAACGTGAGGCATGTTTCCTCTACTCTTTGAAAAGTCGATTCGAGTCGGTCTAAAATGTTTTCAACTTGGACGATTACATGGACTTACGTACGCACAAGTAGCATCAGAGCCAATGCCAGTACCTTCAAACACTACTCAACATTCATTTTCTAGACGCGATTCGCGCGACAACGAAAGTAGAACCATTCCCAGAACTAGAATCTACAACTCTGTCGCGGGACACAGTGTAGCGAGGTATCAAATGATTTCGTCTTTTCTATCATCGTTACCATTGAGCAAGTACCCATCTAATCCGTCAGTCAGAACTTGACATCTATTCTGGATTTGAATCCATAAGCACTTGTAGAGTTTTATTTCTTCCCAAAACGCATTCAAGAACTTTTTGTTCTTCCCTTTTCCAGACTTTCTCCTGACTTAAGGAACGCACACTTTCTCCGAATTCGCAGCCACCCATTCGTTAACAATGCTGCTGCGCTGGTCCATGTTCTATCGTACTCCCACAATACTCTGACAATCATACCAGTTGAACAGAAATTCAATGGAAGTCAAAAGTTCCCTCCCGAATTCCAAAGTGTTTGTGAACTTTTCCCCAGTGTGAATTTAATAATTCTCCATTTGTCTTCCAGTCTCTCCTTCCACGTGGAGACTTTGTGTAGTGCACTTTTCAAACTACTAAAATAACCAGGATTTCATGAAAAGAAATTTTGTACTTGGAGATTTAAAACAGCACACAATGAACTTCCGCTCTGGAGCTTTAATGGAATTCCGTCATAAAGGATTAAAAAGTTGCGTGCTGTTTTGGTTTATAATAATAGTTGTCAGGTCATAATCCATTTATTCCTTCATATCGTCTCACGTCACTACCCGTCAACTTCACTTCTGTGCTGGGCTGCCTATGTCCTTTCTTAACCGATCTGTTCTATGGAAGAAGCACATGGCCCACACCACTTACAAGTCTGTGATAGCTCTCGATAATAATGCTGAATGTTGGGTGCTTTAAATTGTACATAAACGTGTTCAGAAATGACGGGAGCATGGATAATGTTGTTATTTTTGAAAATTTTCGAAGCAGCGTGTGACTCACACATAAAGGGAGAAATTGCCACTAGTACCACGTGAATGTTCTTCGGTTGTGTTCGTCTAGCAAAAATTAGACAAAAATGCTCATCAAGTCCAAATTCGAAGTGCACACTATTGAGTGCAAAGTTCGTCCATTTAAAATAATTTTTAGCCACCAGTCGTGACACAGTGTCCAAAAACTCTACGCCGACAATAAGTCCAAGTGCCTATTCGAATCTTGCCAAAAAATATTCACCGCAGTAAACAGCCCGATATTCATTACGATAATGATTAAATATTTCTAAAACCTCGGAGCCCTTGTGTGCAAGTGAGGTCAGATTTGACTTTTCAGTGCCTAATAATTGATACACCACAAATGTCGTTCAATCTCGAAATTAAGGCAACATGCCACATTCCAATTATTTTACGATTTTACCTGATATGACCATCATAAGATCACATATTGTTAGGCATCTTTCCTACTCGACATCTCAACTGGATGAAAATAATTCGTTGTATTTCTGGTCATGTTAATTTCTCCACATAGTTATTGCTGTGTGACCGCAGAGTACTGAATAAGGTGTTGATCAGAGAGGGGGACAAATTCGGCCAAGGTGCTCAGTGATTTCTTGACTAAATAAATCCCAACGTTGGAACAGTTCTGCTCCATAAAATCGCAGTCGAAACGGAACACCTTTTTAAACGATCTCAAAACTTAGAGCTACAGTGCTATCGAGAAGTTCGAAAAAGTGACTAATTGTTTCAGAAATGGCATTAGTTTGTTCCCTACAATCGAAGGTTTGGTCTGTCCTGTGTGTGGCAGGTGTGAGTATTGCACTGCTGCTGGTGATAGGCGGAGCAGTAGGATGGTTTGATGCGAGTCGACCAAGCCCGGAAGAAATGACACGGTTGACAGGTCCAGGATTTGCACGTGGAAAATTGAATCATCAAGAACAAACGGCAAGGATTAGATGTCCTTTGATTTAGTTGATGGTTGTTGCATGGTAGTAATTGCCTGCTGCTTTTAACTTTCTCCAACAAATGCATTAAAAATGGCTGGTCAGTTTGTCATTACGAGGGAACATCTTGGCTTGACTTGTAGCGGCAGGGCGGAGCTAACTTTACCTTACTTTACTAACCTTTTTAGCTTAACTTTAACCTTTACAACTGGAAAGCCTAGGTTACGTCATGTACTTTAGCACTTGGTGAATTATTTGGACATAAATTAAAGGACCTCTACTCTAAAGTGTATATATTAATTCCATTGACTTTCATGCAAGAGAGAAAGGTTACTTCCTGAAGTTGTGATTTATGTAGTACCGTTGTTTCTGTAAATCTAATTGGCCTGTTTAATAAACGAATTGAATTGAGTCTGTCCTGGACATCACGATTTTCTACATTAGTATGCGGTTGCAATCGGCGTAGAAATCGGCAATACTTATCTTAAAATCGACTGGACCATAGGTACAAATCGGTTGTAATATTCGCTTCGCAAAACTAATATGATTTTGATCAATTCAAGCATCTTCTGCACACTTGATGTATTAACATTCTAGGAACTGTCAAGCTTATCGCCTTTCTCATGATATTTCTCGGCACTTTGAGATTTCTTGCGTCCCTCTGCAGACCATGACACTTTTTACATCCACGAATTCTTGAGTTTGGATTTTATTATGTAAAGACGGGACTAACGCTGTGTGAACAAATATTAGTAAGGATTCTCAATTTAGGAACAGACAATGGCACTAGACTCGGACTCGTTTTGTATTTACCTAGTGAATTCTGTGTGTGGCAAAGTAAGCCAGTGGTAATTCAATAATCTCTTCACGGTTTTGTGTGGCGTTCCAGTAAAGCTCGTCATTTGCACAACCACACCGCATTCCACTCAAGATTCAATTGCACCTTTTATGTGCGAACTGTCTGGTGGCACATGTACACGAATTCCAGGCTGAAGTTGATTGTGCGAATAATGACATAATACACATGGTTTTAATTCGATTCGAATGCAAAGTGAAGTTATTCCAAGCCATGTGTATTCTGTGTACTGACGAGATTTGAAAGGTTTTATACGTAAAATAATGAGTTCACCAACCAAACTGAGGCTAGCAGACGACGGACGTACTAATTGAATGGGCTGAACTCGTTCGAGTTGGACGACATGTGAAATGGATGCGAAACCTCCTCCTCATAATTCATCCTTTTATTTAATTCCTTCACTTGATTTGATTTGACATGACGGACGCAATGTGTAATGAAGAATATTATACTAGTACAACATTTGTATTGTTAGAAAGCCGGCAAACAGAACATATTTGGTTACCTTTTGTTTTTCCTAGTCTCTCTCTGTAGTAGTGGAATGTCATATTAATGTTTCCATTGTGTAAATCAGCGGACAATATTAGACCAAATTTTCTCTCTGTGAGACGAACAGTTATAATGTTATACCTGAAAATATTGGTTTTTCATGCAAAACCAATGTCTACAACAGTTCCTGAACTTTTGCATGGTACCTCTGGGTCGACTTCGTGTCAAACCCTCAAACCTCCAAAGTTAACTTAGATGATTGCAAAGGGTCACCAAAGTTATTGCTTAAGATCATATCTCGACGCACCATGTGGATATGTGTGGCTTTGTTCTTATAGATGGTGGACGCAGCTCACATTTCGGGTTTAGCAGAATAGTTCGCAAACTTTATTCTGGAGGTCATTATCAAACTCTATCTCAGCAAAATTGCAGTTAAACTTCAAACGCATAAATAGAAATTGTCATATGCAGTGGACTAAATTAGACACGAAACTGAAATCTATGTATTGCGTAAGAGCCAAAACTAGTCAAACGTTTACAATAATATTAACACGATAACCCAGGATTTATCTCAGAGATCTTAGTCAAATTCCGCCTCGCAGTAGTGGCGGATTTTGTATTTGAAAAGTATACAAAATATGTTTTAACAGGCTTGATTTATGAAATTCCTGTATGCCAAACTCAGTGGGAATTATTTTTGAAGAGTCTCGTGGGCTTTTGGAGAAGTATCATCTTGGTATTTTATTAGATAGTGTAAATTAACAAACCACGTTTTATTCTACTAGAGATGAAAAAATGATTTAACTTCTGACTGAGTGTGTGAATATGAAAATACCATCATCTCGATGCAAGGCGTTTATTACACCAAATGAAGTGTTGGACCAGAGGCAGGCCCTCGTAATTTCTTATTCAGGGGCTCGGGAAATCCACTAAACTAAACTTGCACTGCATGATCTTAAAAAAGTACATGAAACATGAGTTATGAATGAGTGTGGCTCAACTGACAAGATGCGTTGATGAGATTCAACAAGGAAATTTTACACGTTTGTTATTCTTAAAACTGTCCGAGCTTAAAGTATACTTTGCAAGAGTATGTGTTTTTATTAATTCCAGATTTCAATCCCACGTCAGAAATAGTGTATCGTCTTTTAAAGAACTCCTAAAATAGTCAATTGTGTACAACACTTGTCTTTCATTTCAAATTAGCTTGTCAGTTGTTGGTACAGGTATTATTATTTGGCGTTTGCCGTAAGTCATAACATTATTTACCATCCAGAATTTAGAATCTGACAATTCTGACAGACGATCTAGGGGTGTCAATGTCACTCGCCAGATTTTCTTACGTAGTACGTTTATTGACTATTACATTGAGTCTTTTATAAAATGGGCTAATTTGAAATCTACCAATGAAATGCCCGGGTTTTAACCCATCCCTGCAAAACGGGATATTCAATATTCTTTGCCCCCATACCTCCGCAGCTAGACCTAATGATTACCAGAGAAAGCCACATTTTGTAGGGAATTTTATGGAGGATCTAAAGAACTGTTGACCTCACACATCCTAGACGCAAGGTCGTTAAAAATGAACTGGCATGACGGTCAAATTATCCACCCGCCACCGAAATAAAAGGGAAAAAACGTGACAATTTTCAGTTGACCGTGACCAGAAAAGAGGTAAAATTTCTTCACCCAACACCGAGTTTCTAGTCCAATCAATTCAAATTAATCAGAATCTTTTTCCCGCCAACCTATCCCAAATCTTTCTACACAAATTCACTCATTTTGAACAGAGAACAAAGAAGTCTCTGTACTTCTAAAATTCATAGCATCCACTAATATGAGCGGCTTGAAAAAAGAATTGTCAAAGTCGGTGTCAGGCGTCTCCCCTAGCTATAGACCAAAATCTCAACTCTCAATGCTTTCCAATCTCTGAGGAAAAGCAGTGCACGAGAATTTTCAACTTTTCAATATTGAACCCTTAGCTCCTTACGTATTTGTACAGATATACAGGTGTTTCGGAAAAAGCGCATAGTTGTTTGTTAATATTTTGGCGTAGTATAACGAAAATTTACATTACAGGCAATGAGATTAAACCGCCCAACAACGAAAAAAACACAAACAACTATGCGCTTTTTTGGAAACACCCTGTATATCCTGTCTCTGTGGGTTACTTTAATTTGGCTTCAATATTTCCGGGAGCCGCACGATATGTTCGATTTGAGTAACTGAGACCACCTTACGTTTCATAAAATTAACTATAAAACGCGTATTCCACATTAGTCTGAAAACGACTTGCGAGTTTTGGGCCGGAGAAGGGGAACAATCCTTGCGAACTGCCCCAAATATGAAGTAGTTTACATTCCGTTACTGCTGCCATGAAATAAATTGCTCTATTCAAATCGGGAATAGGAAAGAACGTCCTTGGTTGATTATTAGTTTATAAAACGATGTTTCTATAAATCCAGTTTTGAGAGGAGCATCATGATCATTAATCCAGACTTTTTTACTCTGTACTACACCTTCTAGTGGGTAGGTACCCCTTATTATCTCAGGAGTTACCTGTTATTACAACATATCACAACAAGTTCTTGTTCTCATCTGACTTCTGACACGGATTACCATCACCACGAGTACCTTATTCTGATTGACTCCCTCTCCAGAGGAGTCAATCTATCTTACCTCATACATATACATAATAATAATACATACCTTCCACACAATGCACAATAGCACAGTTAGTTACCTTTAACATGGAAAAGGCTGCCTCTATAGACAAGCCCATTCATATTGAACGAATTACCAGCACATCTGTCGCAGGCAAAAAGTCAAATCATTCAAGAGGTCAAATGGAATACTTTTTTTGTCAGACGACGGTGGGGTTGTCCAAAGATTGTTCATGCTTCCCCAAAATTCCACTGAATATTTTTAATAGTACGGTTTGAATAACTCACGTGCATCACATTTAAGACCTCACCAGAAATTGTGATGGTAAAGAAATTATTAGCCATTATTGCACTAAAGGGTTCATCCCAAATATTACAAAACCACCTATATAATTCTACATCTTGATACTAA
>JAQFYE010005046.1:0-12471 GCA_034694305.1 Protaphorura glebata
ATTGTTAAAAATTGGTGGAGTGTGTTGTGGGCTGCGGCTCTTTAAAAAGCACAATAAATCTATTCTATTCTATTCTACTCACTTCACATTCCACTTCTCCTTTCCACTTTTAATTAATTTTGTCCAAAAGTGTCCAGTCCACTGTCCAATCTCAATGTCCATCCAACTTCAATATTTTTTAGTGCCACCAATCTCCAATCATCGTACATGTAGATTTGCAGTAGAACAGATTCACAAAAAATGTGAAACCAACCAAAAATTAATTACATGTTTAATTTTGTAATTATATTTTCACTCAAATTTGACGGGGTCGTGAATTCTTTATTTCATTCAATTTTATTTTTAAGAAAATTCCCGCGTATTTGAAATTTAGTTTCGGAGCGGGTTATAGCGTGGGGGCAACCAGACTTTCATTCCAGCAATGCGTATAAGAAAATCAAGATATACATTTTGGGAGCTCATTTTTGGGGAAATTACAGGGTGGTCCAAGAACTTTCTATCTTATCGACTTTTTATTCTTATTCTATACTTTCAATTTCTTGCAGTACAGTCGACTGAATTTATAATTAGCTAAAAGATAAAAAAAATAAGAATAAGGCTATGACTTTGGTAACCATTATAAGTTGCATGTTTTATTATCTGTCATTCATAATTTTATGTATACAAATATTTGGCAATGTACTATTATGGGTAGATAGGAGTTATTACCACGTTCAGGGAAACAACATTACATTGTGGAAGCAGTATATGTGCGAACATATTTCTTTGTTAACAAAATTAAGCTACAAAATAATAAAAACGGAAACCTTAAAAATTTCTTAAATTTGTCTCGAACATATTTGACTTCTAATGTATCAACCGTAGAAGACTATTTTTAACCTGCAATAAATTAAATAATTAAAATCGAGGTTAGGATTATATAGTTTTTGAAATATATTTTAACACGCTTACATCGAGATCAAACATTGATTAAAAAAATGGTACCGCAACGGGCCTGCTTATTTGCGCCGCGTATGATGAGAATGGTATATTGTTCGTCATCATTGTGTTCAGAGAGGTAATGTAGTCCGGCGGGGCGGATTTCTATAAGGAGCAAAAATTAAAAATTATTTTAGAAATCGTTACCCTTTTAAATATAATTTAAAAAAAACAAGGACTTACTACAGCGCTAATTGTCAAAACAATTAGGTACTGTACAATGAACATCCGTATATTCAACATTTCGATGGACGAAGATTTAATATTCTTGTACGAAGAAATAATTTTCAACCAAGATATGATTAAAAGTTTGATGACGAACTGAGCACGTGTGTTCATTCGATTTTATACCTACTTTTTCCGGCGTACGGTTCATCCCCTTCCAGCTATATTTGGAGCTGACCCAAAAACCTTTCTAAAAATAAAATTATTCAAAGAAAGGATTTGTTATTCAGTGAAGGAATGCTTTCAATATCTGAGACGAGTATTTACATTCTAGATATACTTGTTATACAGTTTGATGATAATAAATAAACATATTCGTTTATAACTGGAAGACGACGGAAAATAAGTCCAGAGCATTGAACCCAGTACTTTTTTTTCTTCATGGAAATTTATTATAATCTGACTGATAATTTTACAGAGCGTGGACGTGGCTTGCTACGAAAATATGAAACATACTTACATGGCCTAATCTAATTTCTAACAATATATTTGAATAATTTGCTTCACTAATCAAATAAACGGTTGCGACTGGGTGACAGACAGTGGGATCGAATACTGGTTCAGAGGTTTTAGACAGTGGGTAACATGGTGTGGAAAGTGGTAGAGTGGGAGTATTTGAGTTGGTGTATAGTTAACGTAGGAATGGTTGACAAGCGAGGAATGGTAAAGTCTATTTGGTTGAGAGATTGGTTCCATTCGATGTTACATTTTTCCGAAGTGCATAAACATCTTTTTAAAATAAAAATATTATTAACTAAATATTATCTATCATTATCTCAAATACATTTAAAACTATATAACGACTATCATTTCATATGCAACGACTAACGCCTAAGGGTTTAGGAACGTCTCCAACTTTCCATCAGAAAGACGTAAGGCTGAGGTTACGCTATAATGTTTCAGACTCGTTGCTTGGAATCTATTTTCCCTGAAACTTTATGAAACCATCGTATCCTTTTTGTACGATTCTGCTCCGTATTTTGCTGACTGGTATGTAGCTCTGATAATTCACAGAGTGCAGAAGTAGAGCGGATCTTCCCCATTTCCTTATTGTCTTTATCATACAAGGTCGTCCATAAACAGTCAGCCTCATACATAGCGATTGCAATGATTAAAAACCAAACATACGCACATCTTTGTAATAATGTCAGAATTTCATTTTATTGCGCATCATGCCAACCTGTCCATTTCTAGCCGCCAAACGGTTAGACTTTTGAGGGTAGAACCTTCACAAAAATTGTTCATAAATTAAATTGAACTACAATAAAAATTTAATACAATACAGTACTTGAAAGAAATTGAATGTATATAATACGAGTAGAGCGAACGGAGACATGTATTACAAAAAAATATTCTCTTGATTACATTGTAATGGAGCCCAACGGAAGATTAAGGATCCAAGACAGATTGATAGAATTCATTGTATTGTAGTTGTACAGTTGGAAGGAAAATGTAGCCTTTGGATAAACTCTATTTCTCGTCAGCTTGAAGACGGCACTTGTAGCAAACTAGATATGAATTAGTTTATTATTATGAAAAAATTCAAGCATTTGTGCCTGCAGTAGGGTAAATCTGCAACACTTCCCGATACGTCCAAAATAATTATATTAAAAGAATAAAAAAAACTTACACCCCACTAATCTGCACTGCTGTTAAGGCTCCGATCAGATAAGATAATGGCTTATCTGATCCGATTGTTTTATATCACAGTTTAGATATCTGATATCTGATAAGTTTCGGATCGGATATCTGAGAATCTGATATGATATCTTCCATGAATATTTTGTACTAGCAGTAAAACAAAAGTTATTTACTTCTTCGGTTGAACAGCCCTGGCTATAAAAAGAATTGTGAAATTAAATTGTTCGAGCTGGTTAGTAGTAGCTGGAACAATAGTTTAGAATATTGCAGTTTCCATCAAAATTTTATGCACAATTGTTGAGGCTACTGCCAAGCATTTATGAATTTATAACACTCGTTTCTTCCTCACTTACTTCTTTCTTCTGAAAATGAAGTACGCAATTTAAGAATAACTTTGTCTGCCATACAAATTGAACTATTTTCAAGGGTGAATAAGAAAAGTGGCACAACGATGCTATGGAATGACATTGACTCAAGAATGGTTGAGAAGATACATTTCGACTCAGGTCGGGAAGTATATAGCTGCCAAAAGTTTGTCTCCGGGTTTAATTACCGCGCAGTGGTCCCAGACTTTACTCGACCGGTTTCGGTTTGGTCCGGACTTGCACTAGGACCTCGGGCTTGACTTTGGTGTTCTGCTCCAAATTTTGGTGCACTAGAATTTCTACCGGATTCGAATTCGTCACCCACTTTTACCTAAATATGAGGCAAACCATTTGAGCATATTCCATTAGAACTTTTTTATTAAAATACAATGTGGCATTATACCAAATGCTTTCCAAAAGTCAAGAAATGCAACCCATATGCATTCATGCCGATTCCCACTTTCATGAACAAAATTGGTCATGAAAGTCAGGTCAGGGCGGCAATTTGTCGAGAAGTCAGTTAGAAACCTATACGCGTGGCGTAGCACGTCAAAGCAACGCATCAATTACAACGTGCGTCTTTACAGCGCAGTCAATGCAACGCAAATGCAAAAGCATCGCGCAGTCAAATGCAACGAACACAATTTCAACGTAAGGCAATTACAACGCATGCAAATACAACGCAATGTCAATTACAACGCAAACATTTACACCGACTCGCAATTACAACGCGCGAAAAATACAACACAAGAAACTTTTCTAAAAAAAATATTACTAGGATGTATGTCGTCCCGTCACGGTTGCGCCACAGAAGGGCGAGCGAAGCGAAGCATACGTTGTCCCGTATTAATGATTGCTTTTTATAATATTACCTCGCCAAATCGAGTACACCATAATTTTGGACAACTATGTTTTGTATAGATTAATGAAAACAATTTAAAAATGTTTATACGCGTGAGTCTCAATTGTAAACCCTCATTCAAATCAAGTTTTCACGCCAAATTGTCGCCAAATGTTGCCAATTAGTGCGAAAACTCCTGTTTATTAACAATACGAACTCCATCAACAACCCTACAATTTTTGGCTGCTTTGGTACGAATTGGTACGAATTGATACGAAATGGTACGAATTGGTACGAATTGGTACGAATTGGTACGAATTGGTACAAATTGGTACGATTTGGTACGAACGGCGACTATTTGGCGACGAAATGCAATCGAGTGGACTATGACCGTCTTGCTACCAGCCAAAAATTGTTGGGTTGTCAATGGAGTTGGTCTTGTTGATAAACAGGAGTTTTCGTACTAATCGGCGCCTATTTGGCGACTGCGACGAAATGGAATAAAGTGGAATATAAGTGCTTCGCTCGCCCAATGAGTACAGCCCGTTGAATGAAACATAAAAAATACAGCTTATAATTTTTACCCCCCCCCCCCCCTTTGAACCGATTGGGCTGAATATTTTTTGGTAATTTCCCAACCGGTAGGGACTCTGGGGAAAATACTTTTTTGCGGAAACGCCATCTTGGTAAACATGCTCCGATTGGGCTGAAAATTTTTTTCGGTGACACTGACGACATCCCAATGTCAACTGCGTTGAAGTCATTATTGGTCAGACATTTTTAAGCCGCCACTTTGGATTTTTAAATATGATATTTCTAAATAAAATTAAGTTTTGCTAAACAAAATACGCGTCAGACACCCAGCAAAATAGATTTTACATTGTCTTGTTATGGCCTAACTTCTGGTTCGTACCAACCAACCCGAAGGGTTCCGCGTCGATCTCGGGCCCACCCCGGAGGCCAAAGGCCGAGTCTCTTGGTAGCAAAGGCAGCGGCAAAGCCGCCATATCCGGAGCACACGTTCTGATTGGCTTGTGTTGTTACGGTCGGAATGTCCTCAAGTGTTGCCAATTTTTTTTAACCCGATCGGAGCTAGTTTAGAATTTTCGAAATGGCGACCAAGATGGCGTTTTCGCAAAAAAAAATTTTTTTTTGCGATACTCCCCAGAGGGTGGGGACTTACCAAAACAAATTTCAGCCCAATCGGTGTGGGGGACGGGGTTAGATTTTATTGCCAAGAATACATCTTGTAGGAATCGAACTCGGGTTCTCCCAGTCTAAGACCTTGAACTGTTTCCACTTCACCAGGCTGTTGGAACATTTGTCATCCATTTCTAAGAAGATAGATTACAATGTCTAAAACAATCTATATTTGTTATCCGTTTCGTACAGAATTACAGAAAACAAAAAAATAAATGATGTGTGAATCATGTACATTTTCAAGTTTCACTTCCTACTATTAATCCAATTGATGTACGTTGTAGTTCCTACTGCGTTGTATTTGCATGCGCTGTAATAACGTGCGTCGTAATTGCCCTGCGCTGTAATTGCCGATCCGATGTATTTGTATGCGTTGTAATTGTATATTATGCGTTGTTAGTGTATACGATGTAAATGGCATGCGTTATAATTGTAGGCGCTGTAATTACTGCGTTGTAATGACGTGGAGCTACGCGGGGTGATACTCAATTCACTGTGCTCTTGGTGCTATTCACACAAATGTCCGTACATTAGTTGTTCAAATATTTTTGCGTTCGAAGCGATCCGTGATATGAGCCAAGGTTTGTAGATATAAGATGGTTATGGAACTCTATGCACCCAAAATAAATCCTTAAACCAAATTTCTGCCGTGGCGCTGCCTGTCCTCGTGGCGGAACTTGTGCCAGTATTCCATAATATGATTAAATGACAAAACTTTTACAATTCATGAATTTCATCGACTATATATTAATTTTTATTAATGTTCACGTAGATTTGAGAAAGCAATTTAATTCAATTTGGCTTGTTTTCTATTAGATTTGGTTTTCTGACTAGCAATAATTGTTTCACTGTTGAAGATTCTAACATAAAAGAAAATTCTTATCGTAATGTAGAATAACTAAGCGAACACACAATGACTCATTATGTCTTATTTGGGAACAACCGATTGCATTGGAGGGTATATCTCTTAAATAATTGATCACTGGAGAGATGAAGTCACCAATTTCCACACCTTCAGTCAAATGTGCAGAAATAATCGGCTCAATTTTGGATTGGATTAATTTGTAAAGGCTTAATGACGGGTATTGCGAACCTCCTTTTGTTTTAATATCCGTCAGCTTTGAAAAATTGTGTTAATTAAAATTTGAGTGCTCGTAAACAGTTTACTAAATATTCAAGTTGAATTTTTAATCCAAAAAATAAATCAACATTTTCAGATGTCGTTCTAAGTGAAGAACAAAACGATTAACTTGAAAAATTAAAATGTCATCAATTTACTCCATTCAAAATTATATCAACAATAAAAGTTAAATTTAAATGAATTGCAATAATTATTAGAATACCCGCAGAGACTTCCGTATAATAAAAATAGAATCCTGAGAATGACTATCTGACAGCTCCGCTATTGTAATCAAATTTTCTGAACTGTTCATCCTCAAAGTCCAATCTTCACTAGGCAATTTAATAGCATCCTTTTGGTATATGACTCTGGCGATCCTGGAATATTCAGATTTGACATCATTTTGAGAAATCCGACTTGACCCGTTTTAGTCTTGGAGAGTGAATTGATGGTGTTCTAACAGTCGGTGCCCTTTATTTAATAGATTTCATGTCATACATTTTACTATACGATGCCTTGCAAAATCAAACTGTTTGTTCTTTTGTTTCGGAGAAGCCGATATTGGTAATTTAAACAGACGAGTCTTTTTCTTTCTGTAACCTTCTTTACAACCGACGTGGAAACAAATTGGCATAGTTTACAGAAAAGTGTGTTAATCAATCAAAATTCAAGATTTTAACCACTGAGAATAAAAGACTGTACAGAACAGAATTGGGAAAGTTCCGCCCTGGTTACACGGTGCGCCCACTGGCGGAATTAAGTTTTTAGATTCAAACTATGAGACGCCCGGTATAGGAAGTTGACTAACCATCTAAACTTGAACTATGAATCATGTATGGGCTGATAATTGAATTTGTCAGATGCCCCGCACTTTCACCCATCATACAAGGACAGGCGTAATTGTAGCAAGTTTCGTCACGAAAGGAAAGTTTCCACTTTCAGTTGAAGTGATAAATATATGGGTGAGGTGAGTAGCTAGATCTCTAGCAAACATTTTGTACAACAAAAGGAGAATTCAAGACTTGCTTGGTTATTTTGATTTTTTGTTTCTAGTGATCTCTGCACTTCTTTGGTGTCAAACAATACGTTATCAAATTTTAGAACCTCATCGTTTACTTGCTCCGTCATGACATTGCCATGGGCAGCCTTTGGTAAATACCACTTGCTCTGCGGCGAATTCGTTTGTAATTTTATTCGCGATCTATAGTACATTTACATGGTTGACTTGACGCCTTCTCTTAATATCACGATTGATCGTTGTATCTATTTTCTGTTTGTACTGTCATTTTGTACTTTGTCATTTTGTGTTACTTTCGGTTGTAATTAAGGCTTGGTAATAATAAACGTTCGTAAGCTGGCTTTTTATTTCAATCTATTGTTTTCGGTTGTTGCAGTGTTTCGTAATTCTTTAAATTTACAGTTTGGATTTACATCTCTGATCGCTTTCCCTTAAGGCTAGTTTGTTCAGAGGTTAATCACTTTGGTCTACTGCCTTTGACGTGAACTCTTTCTATCGGGCAAAGTTGTCAAGTAAGAATGTCATAAAATAGTTGAACATGTTCAAACGCCCGCTCACATTATTTATGTACTCAAAAATCCACCCAGGAGCATTACGGATACTTCTACAAAATTCTTCCCAGTTGACTTCTTGCAATAGCCCTTACGTTTATTATTCGTTTCAATGGTCATATCAGTGGTGGAGTTTGGAAGTGCTTTGGCCTTCTTGCGACTTAGTTGTTGGAAGGAAGAGTGATCATCAATCCTCCGAAGCTTATGTTCCTATCTCCAATTATACATAGCGCTCCGCATGAATTTCACTCCGGATTTAAATCCGGATTCGAATCTCGACTCTGGTTTTTTGGCCGGATTTGGTGTTAATGATTCTGGATTGGAAACCGATACCGACAACAATATTTTTATAATCTTATTTTTAGGCTTCATTTACATTAAGGCCGGACAGCTTGGAGGGATGTATTTTCAATTTCAAATTTCTATTTTTTTGAACATTTTTTTCGAATAAAAGGATACGTAACTATTTTATACATATAATTATCTTTCCAAAAAGGTATCATACTTAAAAATCCGTTCAAAACTGAGGGAGGAGAGACGATATGAACGAAGGTCTTCTTTCCTAAAATTCTACGAAAAATTTCGAGACTGGTGGGAAAGAAGTGAACCCGAACGAAGTGATATAAATATATTTTCATGGTCCATGAAGCAAAATAGACTTTGCTGTGGGACGGTTTATACTGCTCTCCAGGAGTGTTTTAGGTTTGCTCGCCCGCGCATTCCAATACTTCTCTTTTTTAAAATTTGTATCTGTCCAGTTTTTCAAAATTCAAATCATTCCAATTTCTCAACTTGGTTTCAATATTTCCGTTCAGATTTTCAAAAATCAAATCATCCCGTATTCTCAAATTGGTTTCAATATTTCCGCCCAGTTTTTCAAAATTCAAATCATTCATTTTCTCAACATGGTTTCAAATAAGTTTTCATCCACAGAATCTCAAATTTTGTCCGTTTTCGTAATCAGTTATTTCATTCCAGTCAAAAAAATTTCTCATTTTATCTTTTTGAAATCAGCTAAACCATTTCCATCCACACATTTTCAAATTCTGTCTTTCCGTTATCATAACCTATTTCATTTCAGTCAACATTTTTTCTAATTTTATATTCTCGTTTTTCTAATAAGCTAAATAAACCATCTCCGCTCCGCACATTTTCCAATTTTGTCTATTTTCATAATCAGTCATTGCACTTCAGTCAACATTATTTTCTAATTTCATTTTCCCGTTTTTCTAATCGGCTAAACCATTTCCATTCACACGTCTACTAAATTTTCACTACCTGCATTTCATTCAACATTTTTTCTAATTTCATTTTCCGTTTTTCGAATTCCACTAAACCATTTTCATCCTCACAATCCATTTCTACATCTATACATCAACATATTTTCATTTTCATTTTCGTTCACTTCAAAATTCAAGTCATTCCGTTTTCTCAAATTGGTTTTAATATTTCCGTCCAGTTTCTGAAATTTCAAATCGTTTGATTTTATCAATTTGGTTTCAATATTTCCGTACAAATTTTTCTAACTCAAATCAATGCGTTCTCACCGATTGGTTACAATATTTCAGTACAGTTTTTCAAAATTCAAATCATTCCGTTTTTTCAAGTCGGTTTCAATATTCCACATTTTATTTTACTTGCCCTTTATCAAAATTCTATTTTCAAATTTTCACAAATCTGTCACATCTTCGTGCACTTCCATTTTTCAGTTTGCCCTAATAAGTTGCAACATTTCGGACAACATCTCCACATATAATTTTCCAGTTTTTCCAAAGCTGTATAAACTTTTCCAACCATACATTCTCAAGTCCCTTTCATTTTACTCTCCATTTACGTAAGCCTTCTTTTCAAAATTGTATTCCAGGAACACTCCTTGCGCTTTGGTCTGATCTCATTGCACTAGGAAATCAGGTTTTGCGTCTTATTATTTTCTTCAACTATTTCATCTTATTTCATATTTCCATATTCTATTACATCACTGCTTATTACTTCTACATTATATAATATAACTTTTTTTTGTCTCGTTTAGTAAACTGTTACAACTATTTTATAAAATTATATACCTATCTTTAGCGGTATGCCTAAACCAGGTAAGCGACACGTACAATCACGGAAGGCAATTCAGGTATAATACGCTGAAGGTAAGGGGCCTCCCGAGACTCAATGTCTCGGGATATGTAATCCCCAGACTGATGATAAAAGCCTCCGGATGTCTAATTCCCGGAATGATAATACAAATCTCGGGTTGTCCAATTCCCCGAATGATAATACAAATCTCGGGTTGTCTAATTCCCCGATTGATAATACAAATCTCGGGTTGTCTAATTCCCCGAATGATAATACAAATCTCGGGTTGTCTAATTCCCCAAATGATAATACACATCTCGGGTTGTCTGATTCCACGAATGATAATACAAATCAGGGGTTGTATAATTCCCCGACTGATAATGCAAATCTAGGGATGTCGAATTCCCCGAATGATAATACCCCGTTGACCGTGATTACATTGAACCTGGATTCTGCACCAAGCAACGATGAAACGGTGTACAGGCTTGTTGAGACGCCCGAGGGCTTAGACGTAGAGGACGTGAACGACGCTGTTGTTTGTGACCCGGCAGATAAACAGTCACAAAATGGCTGTGCCTTGATACATACAAGTAGTCAGTATGAACCTTTCCTTGTTCAATATGTCTCACCTAAACAAAACCTGCCTCGACAATCTAAATATACAAGTCCCAAGTCAAGAAAAGACATTGCCACTCCGCGGCTAAGGAAAGCTGTCCCTTCCGGCCACAGATTATTCAGTATATCCAGTTTGGAAACTGCGATGAATACCGCTATGAATCATAAATCTAGATGTTCAAACGCACAATTATGTATCAAGAGTGAGGTAAGAGATGGACTATCCTCAAAACTTCTTGTGAAATGTAAAAGCTGCGGTTATCCGCCGTTCTATATTTTGAACGATGATTCAAGTTCTTTTCTCCCAGTGAACGAGGTTGCCATTTGGGGAGCAAACTCAACTGGTATTGGTTATACCTAATTGAAGCATGGCTTGACGGCTTTGGACGTACCTTTCCTTGGATCAAAAAAGTTTTCCAATATGGAATCCAAGTTTCATCTCGACATAGAAAAGTCATTGCATGATGTTCTGATCGAGAACGGTAAGGAGAAATCCCGCCTAGCTTCGGAGCTAGGGCAATATGAAATGATTGACGGAAAGGAAGTACCCTGGACTGCTGTCTTCGGTGACGGACAATGGAGTAAGCGATGTTACAATCCGGCCGGCACGGCCAACTCCGGGTCCGCATGCATTATTGGCTTGCTTTCAAAAAAACTACTTTTTGTTGGTGCCAGAAATAAGTTCTGTCTGATCTGTCGTAATCAGGAACTACACCCCGAAAAGAAACAGAAAGAACATACTTGCTACAAAAACTGGGCTAGCAGTTCCAGCGCGATGGAAACTGATATTATGATACAAGGTTTTGGACGAAGTCTTCAAACCCATAACCTCATTTATAAAAAATTCGTAGGCGATGGAGACTCCAGCGTGTATAACCTTGCGTACCACAAGAAGGATTCAAACTTCCTTGTCGTTGAGAAAATTGAGTGTAAGAACCATGTCATTAGAAGAATGAGCGTTAACTTTCTGGCATTACTCAAACAGAAGATTTATCCTGTACACCACAGGAAGCACTTGGAGAAACGGATTTACGAGGTTGGTACAACGGTTTACGAGGTGTGTACAACGGGAAAGCCGTGACGTCGGCGTATAGCTACCAATTCGGTGCTGGTTGGTATGGAAGTTGTTATCGTCACGTGTACAAGAAAAGTCCCTCCGCCTTGTGAAAAGACGTGGAAAGGACAAGTTTTTGAGAGCGAAGCAAGAAAAGAAAGCCTAAGGCTGCCTGGCAACTTTTCAAAAATTTGAATAGGGATCCGTATCTAAGTCCCGGCAACACTTCGGAGTCGGCAATAAAAATTACGGAGATAATGCAAACAGAGAAGATAAACCTCTGGACGAATTAGCCGTGGCGATTGCCGAGTTGAGATCGAAATTGACAATCGCAAATTCTGATGAGCAATTTCAGATCCGCTTTGAAACCTTAGGTCAGTGGGAATGCGAAGGTTACAAGACTCAACAAATGTATAGAATAACGGCCAGTAAAGCTGGCGCGATTTACACATTGCGAGATAGTACTAGTAATACACCATCGACTCAATACTCGAGCCCTCATTCAAAGGAAACGACGCTACTTCCTGGGGTAAAATACATGTGAGGCATGTTATAAGTTGTTATGAAAATATGTACGATGTTGTTGTTTTCCCATCCGGACTATTCGTTTCGGTGGAGGACGAAATTTGTGCAGTATGGCCTGACGGTTTAGTAGGTGATGAAGGCCTCATAGAAGTGAAGTGTCCTCTCGTTGAGCGATTTGGCTGTCCTGAAGACGGGACTACTCGCAAAAGTAATAACTTCTTGAAAGAAACTAATGACGGAATTTCCATCTCTGAGTCTAGTCATTACTATT
>JAQFYE010005047.1:0-12470 GCA_034694305.1 Protaphorura glebata
TTACAGTGGAATAGAAGTAATTAGCCACTTCTCCTGAGCTCCTCTCTCAGTAGTAGTTTCCCCGGATTCTTAGACAACAATGGAAGACAATTTGGATCACCCTAATGATAAGTATTGCTCAGGCATGCTTTAAGATATGAGCTCTATGGCTTCAGGCAAGCGTGCATTGTATTGCATTGTTACTTTGCTATGGGAATCCAGTAGGATCATAAATCTTGGCCAAGGTTCCATTACGGAAACGACCGGGACTAAGCTCTAACATAGGATGTCCATGTGCGTACCATTTCCTCCCGGTCTTGCTGATATATGTGTGTTTAGTTAGATAATGGAACTTAATAAAGCACTGAGATTACTTCAGGGATAGTACACGCGTACACCAGAGGCCAGACTACCTAGCAGAGCCATAATGGCAATGCAATGGTATCCCATTGTGACACGTGAACCTCTTGTTCAAATATCATCCTACCAAATATCAGTACTCCAAGCAACAAACGTTTAATAACGACCAAAATTAAATTGGGAGAAGGGGCAGTGGATCGATGTACGTGCTCAGTTTGACAGGCGATATCAGCTACTGTGTTAGTATGTTGCCTGGGTAGGTGCATAAGGTAGGTTTCAAAAGACAAATTATTTGTTTTTTTTCATGGGACAAGAAAGAGAGTTGATGATTCGCCAGATGTCATTTGAGGTAACGCCGATGAAGAGTTAGTTCCTTCACATATTTAGGTGTTTTAGTGAATCCTCTCCTTTCGTTCAAGAAGTATGTATTTCCAATCAATTGTGTTTCTTTATTCCTTATACATTGCGACATGGAATGTAAACTCCATGGCGGGTTCCGCGGTCTTTCCTTCGAAAGTCGAGTCGCGGTCAACTTTTATTCATTCATTTTCATTTCTGAACGAATTCCGAACAAGAAGGTGCGGGAAAGAAATAGTAAAGGTTAGTCTAAATCCGGCGTAAATCGTCTTATTTGTGCCTTTGTAGTAAAGACATACGCATTTGCTCTAATAGAAATAGAACCCTGTCTCTATTAGAACCCGGTCTAGTTTCTTCATATGGAGATAGTGGAGAAAGCGACTGACATGGAGACAGATTTTTTTAATATAACCCCGGGATTCTAATAAAGCAAACACGGTAATTTTGTGGAATATTGACTGTTGGTTTATTATCTGGGCCATTCTTCTGGGAAGGATCTTGGCAACGTGCATCAAAAATCAATAACTTACTGTGCTTATTTCTTAAATCTCGGATAACAAATCCGTCTGGAAGTCTTATTGGATGAAGAGAAAAGCGTGAAGTTGTTTGCAAAAGAGAATGTCAGTACTCACATTTATTTATGCAAACAAATAAACTTAGCGCAAATAATTTCCCGTTAGTCCAAGAAATTAATTATCAAATTCTTTCTATGTTTGTGGTAGTCTTAGTGCATTAGAAAGTTACGTAATACACGGACGATTTGCGGTTGTCGGCGACTCGCAAGTTTTGAGGTACCTACCAACGATGCAGGACGATTAGAGGAAACCGTACTGACGTTACTCGTAGCCTGATTTTGCTTATTCTCTTGGACATATTTAACTGCAGATACGCGTCAAAAAGTGGGAACTTGGTGTTCCATTGCCTTCAACACCATCGCGACAAATGAGTTTCTGTGTATACTGTATATGCACTCAAGAGGAACTAGAAGTTTCAATTAAAATCCAATCAGATAAGTAAAGGCTGGAACAACTGACTCATCGAAATCGTCAGGCTCTGATGGGTGCGCTGGGTTGATTTGAGTATTACAAATGATAGGGTTGTTCTCATGTTGGTAATTATTTGAAAATCGTTCTCGCTGAATTGTGTCGTTAAAAGCCGTCATTACCTACTGCCACTGCTGCCGTTACGATACTCTCTCGGATGTATTTGGGATGAGAATCAAGTATTTCTTGCCAAGAACCTAACGCGATTCCATTTTACAGTTGATAGGTAGACAAGTCCAATTCTAAGTTGTTCTGCACATGATGAAAGCGAGGAAAAAGTGGAGAAGAGAGGATCTGACTGAGTGAAAGCTATTTGGAAGATTGGTGCCATTCGGTGGCGCTTACTACTGACATTGCTTTACATTACATAACGTAGTAGGAGTAGAATCCTACTAGCATTCATTCACAAGGGCTACTTATCTGACGTAAAACACAGATGAACTCTGGTGAAATCCTTTCACGATGTTAGGAAAGTGAAATAGATTGAAAAAAATCCAGTGACCCATTAACTGAAATTCGGTCGTAAAGCATGCAAATCTCCATTCACTTTCTACAAAATGTTTGTTACCTAAAACAATTCGTTAGAGATTACTTTGAAGCGGTCGATCAACACTCACTTTAACCCGAAGGATCGAAAACTGATCATGGTAAAATGGTAAGAATTGTCTATACCACCATGCTGAACAAAGTGACCGCTAATCACGAATATTGGATTGGATTGGATTCTTTATTTACATGTTTTTTCCAAATGCATTCACACATACAAGTATGCTAGTTATATAATCTGTTGTTCACCAAATAACATTCTGACTAATAGCAAGAGAATTGTGAAATCATTAAAACATGCTCTGGCAAGAGTATTCTAACTAATTTGGTGACAATAAATTACCCAGCAGGAAGATAATTTTAAGAAAATTGGTTTAGTACTTACAACTCTTACATTTGTAACCAGGGTATTTCAAATAAGCAATCCGGAAGGTTTAAGGCCGACGGCCGACTAGAGTTCCTTGTCAGAAATTTTTGGCTACAATGAAGAAGAATTTTTTATTATATCGAAACTGGCCCAGCTCAACCAACCAGTTCTTCCTTGCTTTTACAATGCAATCTCATCCGTTTCTTAGCCTTCCTTTCCTTAGATGTCCTTCCTAAGTGAAAGGTCTTTACGTCCTTCCTCGTCTCTTGGTACAAAAGTTGCCTGAGGTAGTAGAATATTTTCTTACTAGTCGTAGTCCTCCTAGCAATGAATCAATGACAGTGGCGCTTCGTTACATCAGAAGAGAAAATGTTAGCACTTCAAACTCTTTCATTCTTTGGGAGTTGAAAAAATCTTACTCTGCCTCGGAATGGATGAAGTTTAAACTTTTACTTTTTCCGCTGCACTACAACTTTCTAACTTTCACGAAACGAAAGAGAGATTTGCATCTTTTTCGCTTTTGAAGTTACATCTTTCAATATAATAAATTTTTATGCAATTATAATGCCATTTCAATTATAATGTCGTACCTTCAGCGGAATTTTTTTTAATCATTTTTATGAAGTCCCTGTTTTGATGTTCTAATGGAATTATCGTTCCAGCCTGCGCAGATCATACAGAAATTACTTTGAAATTTTCGGTATGTAATATAGTTTGAATTTGGTGTGGTACATGGGGCACCTGACCATTTATTTTACTTCTGATTAAGCCAATACCACAATTTATGCACGAGAGAGTTTGAAAGAATGACGGTTCCTTCAATGGCCTGTTTAACAAATTTCGGATATATAGTCATACTTTGGAAAGACAATACCACTTAATTTCACATCCGAAATTGCAGTTTACTTTACATTTTAAGACTTAACAAGTCATCTCATAAATTGAGTCCGGAAAGTAAGGAAGAGTCACGAGCCAATTTCTTCTTGTCCAAACAGAAGAGCTTTTCAACTAATCAGTGACTTTCTTCTGTCTCAGTAAACGGAGAGAAAAGAATTGCCTGCATTCTCATCGAACGTGCATCATCGTTCTTTTAGTTCAGTCAAGAAATTCAATGTTAGGATCCCTGTTGAAGTCTACTTTCTCTGACTCTTATTCACTTCCATGTAATATACTGCAGAAGTTTTAAATTCAGAAAGAATTCATCCGAATTTCCGATTCGAAGTTTCTCCTTCCCTCGCGCGGTTCCTCCACCGTTCCGCTCTCATGATTGAAAAAAGGAGGAATGTTTATTCCGTGTCCGCGTCTCTATTCAAGAACGTACTTAATTCCCAAGTTACTTTCTCCAAGAGAAAGTATACCAGAGAAAGTATATTTTCTCTGAATCTTTTCTATATCAAGCCTACGCTAGTTGAGTTCACAATCAGCCAAGTGCCGAACCACCGTTAGTATCTGTCTACGAATTCAACTTCATACCTAGCTATAAAAAATTCTCGACTTTATTCCAGGTTTAGCAATTCTTTCAGAACAGGAGAGTTCTTTGAATTCGCAATTGATTAACTATTCAATTTTGGTTTTGAGTTGGGCTGGCTGGCCGGCTTTGGAACTGGCACTGGCAGACAGGCATTCCTCAAAAGATCTTTCGTACATCTTAAAACTTCACCAATCCAGCTTTATTTTCAAAAAAAATCTTCAAGTTTGCTCTCACGTAGAAGCTTGTTTGCAATGGAGTATAACAAATCCAAGGTCGACAAGGCAGTCAACCGTTTCTTATCTTCATCTTTCTTCCTGGATTCCCCTCTTTTCATCGATTGGTCGGTCAGACTTGATGCTACCGACTACTCAAAAAAAATCTGGGAAGGAAATGTCGAAAAGAATTGACATGCTATGCAAACGGAAAGCAATTCTCTCTATGCCTGTACATGGTTTTATCGAGAATTTGAAATACACATCCACGGTTTAGTGGATTTAGAGCTTACAAAAGCTTGACTGAAAGTTTCTAGTAGTATAAAAAGTAGAATTGAATTGAATGGAATTGCGTAGATACGTTAGGTATTTCAACTGTGGTACTTCCTTGGCAAAAGGGACATTACACGGAACACCTCACTATTTACAAAAGACTATAGACCGGAAAAAGCAGTGCCGATAGTCATAGTCGACTCTGAGTCATATTCAGAGAAGAAAAGAACGAATCATTGTATGGCAAAACTAAAGGCGAAGCCACTACCATCCACAGTATTATTCTGAAGTCTACAGATTTTGAAATTCCTTACTGTGTGCAACACAGTAAGAGTAAGCAACATTTAGAGAAAATGTTCAAAATTCCAAGACGTCACTGTCGTTGACATCTCCAGCGGTGAGTGAAGTTTCGAACAAAATTAAGTTGTTACTTGTCCGGAATATTAAATCCCGATATTGGAAAACACTGGAAATCCCCTTCACTCTACTTTGAGCCCATGCGGCTTCAATAATCATGTCTAACCTCTACACCCCCTTGCGCAGCTGGTTCAGTTTCCATAGTCAAATTCAACTCAACTCATTCCTAAAGTGAATATGAAAAAAATGATTTGCCTAGATCGGTATATATGCATATGTTGCAGCCCATGTACATCTGTATCTAATTGTGAATTCTGTGACAGGAAAGGTGCGATAAGTTAACTGTAAATAACCGTAAACTGACTGTAAACTGACCGTAAGCCGCTCTGGAATAATAATGTGGCCTATCACGTTCTACTCTCGGCGCTAGATGGTACAGCTGTGTAAGTGAAGATGCTGAGGTCATGAGATTTGACCTCAAGAAACAAAGCGAGAAAGTTTTGAAAAAACTTTTTCCAAAGAGCTTGTAGAATCGTAGTTTCGTACGTTACTCTTCGTATCGTATGTTCGTATGTAGCACAAAATCGAAAAATGAGCCTGAAACATCAGACGACAATCAGTTATTCTGAGGGTAGTCTTCCTTCTTGCTTCTTTGGAAAAGGAGAGAAAGTTAGAGTAAAAGGATCACAAAGTAGCAGGAGTACCAGTCATAGCTAACACGAAGAATTCATCCATACTAAACAACCCACGAAGTGTACCGGGTCAAGAAATATTCCATCCAGGAAACCCAGCCCAGCCAAACCCAAGTCGAATCTTATTCTGCGTCACGATCCAAGATCAACATGGAAAAGGGAAACAGACTTATGATTGAAAACCTTGAAACCGTGAATACTATCGTGTAGAACATATTATTATCATGTAACTTAGTTAGGTTAGGTTTGAGTCAGTCGAGAAGGAAACGGAAATGAAGTTTCAAGATGCACAAAACCTGATATGATCATTCACCATCCGCCTGCCATTTCTGATGCAACTTTCTCCAGGAAGTCCCTACGAGGACATCTGTAATACCCAATAGGATATCTACCATTAAAGAGGGGCTCAGTAAGAAGTCCTGAATATTTTATTAGATTATGTTACATCATACACATACATACATATCTACCACTTTACAATGGCCTTGGAATAAAGACGAGGTGGTTATACCATTATGGTGAAGTTGAAATGAAACTCTGACATTTAGCATACGTTGTAATGGTCGCTAACCAGTTTTCAAATCACGTTTTAATTTTGTTTATCCCCGTAAGCATAATGTTAATTTTGTCAAAGTGAAAAGTATACATCCGGTGTGATGCTACCCATAAAAATATTTTGTAGCCGTTTATTCATATTTTATAAAATCCACAGCGCTGTGCCCCAGGTTTAGGTTTGAAAGTGTTGTAAAGGACATCTCCGTAAAAACCAAAATAGAAATATTTCACATATTTCTGTTAGTGTGAGATTTTTGTTAATGCGACAAGTAACAGTGGGGAAGTTAAATATTGTTTTCATGCCCTCACGATTTATTTTTCAATGCACGAAATGGAACCAAGAATTGAAATTTGAGTCTAAAGGCGAAGTTTGTGAAATAATGAAAGGTTGCTCTGTATGTATGTATATTCAAGAGACTTCCTCTCAAATGGATACAATGTCTTCAGCAAAAGTACTCCTCTATAGTGCTCTGCGACCTAAAAGTCATCCGTATTCTACTCGCCTGTCATTCTTGTCGCTTTCATCACTTCATTCCTAATTGAATTCAGAGTACCATTGTTTCAAAATTAACCACTTAAGAACTTCTTTGCAGTGTTAAAAAGTTTGGACTTTACAACTGCACTTCAAAACCTACTTCCGTATACGAGAACGGTTCGGGACTGCCATTATTTTGTGTCGCTGTCAAGCTTGGAAATTAAATCAGTGTGGATATAACGAGGAAAAAAGTAGAGGAGTGAAAGGATTAAATGTGTCTCGAGAGGAGAGCAAAGATGTTCATATCGTGTTGACAATATAAATCTCATCAAATGCCATCCAGTACCTAAATAGGCGTTCATGTCATGCCCTACATCCTCCCCATCTTATTTTGTATAGTAAGAGAAAGTACAAAAGAAAACGGCAATTCCCATTGTTTAAAGAAACGAGCTCATTTCGAAAGCATTACAGGTTCAAATTTTCATTTTCTCCGTCGTACTAACCCCACAGATGTCACGGGTCAGAAGCAAATTTAGACAAGAGCTCAAAGGCAGCTTCGGAAAACCGAAAGATCAATGGGTTAATGCTTATGCCGCTTCATATTTGTCCATTAAAAACTCATCGAAAAACAAAATATTATGATAGACATAGTTAGTCGTTCATTCCAATTTTTAGATCAATAAATTAATTCCCGCATTTGGTTCAGCATCTCATCTATGAAAGGCAGGTTATGTCGAAAAATATAAGGCCAGCCGTAGCCTTCTTATCTGATCTAGGATCAGAAAACAAAATCCCTGAAATACAGGCACAAAACATATCCACGAGAAGTCGAATCCTCACTAATAGAAAGAACTCAGATACCTACTACCAATTTAAGCAGTAGCGATCTCGTTAAATGTGTCTGATCTAAACGACATAATGTCTGTGACATACAGGGAAGTTCAAGCAAACTGCCGTCATAAGTAAACTAATAAAGTCTTACTCTTGTCGTCTCGTACTTGGGAGTACATTACTTTAGGATGTGCCATTCTATTTCAAAAATGTTACAAAGGTGAAAGACGAAGGCAATTATCTAAGAGCCCAAGACTTTCTTAACTTTAGGTATGAGCCAAGTTCTCAGAACAAAAAAAGATACTTTCGGAACATCCGAGAAACCTCAGAGAAAATAAAATCTCTCTGAGGTGATAACCTGCCAACGTTCCAAGAACGGATTAACAGAACGTAGAGTAAAGATCGACACAAGCGTAGCGTAAAAAAGGTCTCCTGGTTAGAAGGCAAAAGAAAATAAGGAAAAAAAAGAAAGTTTTCTTACTTGACAAGGCGGAGATTCTCCCTGGGAATCTCCTTGAGATCAGTTAGACTGTAAGTCTCTCCTCCAAACTCATAGTTAGGATTATACTCCGTGAGGACTCCGCCAGGGCCTGAAGCACCTCGTAGTCGACTTAGTTGTAGCTCAGGTCCATTATATACTTTTCTTCGTAGATTCGCTACTTTTTGTCGTTGATATCTATTATCTGCAAATTAGGAAAACAGACACGCGATCTGAGTTATTTGTCCACTGCTCCGCAAAGAAAAATAATGACTATTTGCTGTACGACACTTACGCACAGGTAGAACTATCTTTTGTCATAATACTTCTACAATTTAAGACACTACATATCGTGATAATACTAGTAAAAGTTGGTCTACAATAATAGCCAGGAGCCGGCCATGGTGTCACTGAGAGCTCTGCTCATAATATAAAGAGTGAAAGCCGACTAAAGACAAGTGATTCGACGTATAATGTTGAACTGTCAAATTACTCAAGCCGTGGTTGACAGGTTTACGACACCCTCAATTCAGTCATTGTAGAATTCGAGGACTCAGCATGAGTCAATACATTTTCACGCAAGCACAATAATTTCTACAACTAGGATGTATATCATCCCGTCACGGTTCCGCCACAATAGGGCGAGCGAAGCTCATGTCGTCCCGTGCTTAACGCGTGTATAATATAACGTAGTGTGCATAGGTACAAAGTACAGTACTTCCACTTCTGGATTTAGGTGCCCTAATTAATGGTCCTTCATTTCGAAACTAGTTTGCCAAATAAAACATACAGCACTAATAATTCCTAATTGTATCTCTTTACCAAAGTGAGGAATTTCTATAACCCGCAGGGAGTTTAGGAATCCTCGTGAAGAATCGGTCAACTTAAAATAGTAACATGCAAATATGTTAATTAACAAATTACATTCATTGGTAATATACATGCATAAATACAAAAATGCTCATTTTGCTTCAAACTAAATGTTCGCCTCGAAGCTCAATCGTACTGATTTTTCAGTACTCTTTAGACGATCCTGTGCTAAATTCCTTTCCAACCAAAATTCCCGCCTTTTCGAGTGTTTCCTATTTTATGCGTTCATCTTTTTGCTCACCGGTCTCTTCATTTTCTTTAGCGAAAACTTTTTCTTCCAGACGCCTTCTCACCGCAGTTTCGTCAATATAGCAGTTACCGATAATGTTCATGTTTTTTCTCCAGGCTTATCGTTCCCTATGATTTTTTTGGTCAATAGTCTTCTGATTTTTTTGATTTTTTTTGGAAAATCGTTCTCTAGTTAAACGACTTTTCAATTCAACCGCAGTCCATCTCCATCTTACTTGCGAATTCCTTATTAAAGTTCGATTTTCGAAAGTATTTTCATTGGAATTCCTAGTCAGCGATTGAAATCTTGTTCGAACTTCCTAAAATAGGAGCGTTACGCCGGATTTAGAGTTCTCTTCGCTTCAAACTTAACACGTGTTGTAATGGTTGCTACTCGAATATGTTCTCTTGTTTGTTCATTGTTTATCCCGTAGGAATAATGTTAATTTTGAAGTGAAGAGAAAAAGAGAAGTACTCTAAATCCCAAGATTCGTAAACAAACTATCCCCTCATAAGAGGGAAGTTGGTTGTTTAGGAATCTTGCTAAATCCGGCGTTACAATGCGAACATTGCGAACTTCACAAACGGAGTCAAGTGAACTGTGAGGAAATTTGTTGACGAACTTCGTCACCAACAATGGTGACCATGGTAATGAGAGCGTTACAGCGAGAACATCGCGAATGCCGGCAAATGGAACATAAAGGGCTTCGCTCCGTTCACTTCGCACGCCCGATAAGCTATTTGTTGAGTATACTAATTTAGAGTGAAAATTTTGAAATAATTAATCGTAAGTACCAATATGCCGTTCATCCTACTTTAGCAAGGACTCCTCCAAGTTTTCTATCAACGGTACAAGCGTTTACCAAACTTAATATCCTGCACTTTGACCATCGAATCGAATTATAAACACATTTGAAATTTTGAAACCCGACTAGCTACCGGTTCTCGGATATTCTATTAAAATTATGATTCCACATTGTCTTCTGCAAGTCCATTAAAGCATACTACGAGTGCATAACTTAATTATCCGTACTTGATGGTTCTTCAGCGGAAAACCCTATGTTTATTTGCACCGCACCGCAGTACTCCATTAGGTTCATTTTCTCTCATGTTTACGTAATTTCAAGTGAAGGGTAATTGGGAATAGGTACTTAAATCTAAGTGGAAGTAGCGTACCCCTCTTTGGCAAATCTGTCCCCAGCCCTTAGACCAATAGAGTGGTACATAACAATTTCTTCCCCATGGCCGAGGCTGATTCAGAATAAAATGTTATACATTTTACAGAGAATTTAAAGTGGGACTATTGGCAGAGTGGGTCACGCAATCCGTAGTGGAACCTCTCGATGGACTGATGTCACAAACACCTAGCTAATATAACAAAATCTCCGCAAAATGTGTGCGGTAAATATATGGGTATATCTGTATGTTATGAGCATACGTGTGTGTGACATGATCATACCTGTACGCATGATTCCATCTCGTTAATAAAGAAAAACATTTGGTTTCGCCAGGGTGAAAATGGGGACAAAATGTTATAAACCACCCTGTAAGTATCCGTGATTTGAACAAGTTAATCGAATTATCGACATTAAAATCGTTAGGCGTGCGAGACAACGGCATCTGCCCCGCGTTATTGTTTGCCTGAATGGGCGCCAATGCCAATGTGTATGTGAAGGATAAATAAATACACATTGAACCTTGTATGCTGACATCTACAGAGACGACATATAATCGGGCAAATTGAAACAACTTAATGCTATTAGTGGTCCCGTCAATCAACCCGACAGTACTCCGTGGGGCCAAAAACACGTGCTGTGATTGGCCTCACTTGAACGACAACGCCAACGACATGTCCTCTCCAGAGGTAGTCATAAATTTTCTTATGCGCCGCTAGAATGGCAAATTAACGGAGGACGAAAAGTCCGTTCCGAGAATTCGAGATAGATTCAACTTTACATTCACTGTCTAAAAAGTTTCGGAAGACCATAGAATATACGAAGAAAGAGTGAACTTACACAAACAAATGCAAAGTAGTCCGACGCAGGCAAACATTACGACGCCGATGATAATCACTCCTATCAAGTACGGCATTGCAAATGAGGTTTCGCGACCTGTAAAGAAAGAAAACCCATTCATTAGACACACTCCATTTACGTTAGACCTGGAATTGACTCAGACCATGTTATAACTTCTAACAAGGTACATTATTTGGAAGTAAAATCCAAATCGGCCTAATCTTCAGGATTAGTCAATTCAATTATCCGGGCCACGAACATGAAGATTAAGGCTCGAGTTCAAATTAATTCCCTATTACCAGCAATACATTGTCAAACTTAAAATAGAAACACGATTGACTTCATTACATTCAAGAAATAATTTCTGCACATGTTCCCAATTTGATCTTCCAAGAAGAACACTTGATACTTTTAGCGTTGTATACTTCATATGAGTAAAGCGGCCAGTTTAATCGGAAGATACTATGCGCAGACCAAAGTATTGATTCATCAAAAATTCAAGGATTTGATCTCTCTCTTAAACAACAAACTTCTTATGTCGATTAAGTCGGGTCGTACTTAAGTGGATAGGAATTGTCCCGAAACTGATTTGATGAAACCTGAATTGAGCAGTGAAAGAATTGTGATTTAATGGTTAGCGATAATTCCAAGATATTCCCTGAGATATGCTTTTATGCTTTTCAGGATAGGCTTTTCATATCTTCAAGATATGCTTTTCAGGTTTCATGGTCTCACTCTCCATTGATGGCTCTCGTACTCATGATCTTTTGAATAAATCGTACTCGAGAAGAATAAACCCGCATTCAGGCATGTAGAAGAAAACTAATCCTCCAACAACTACATTCTCCTCGCTATTACTCTGAAGAATAAAATACGGCTTCTGCTTCCGTATTTCAATTTATGCCTCAAGGCTGTTGTCGGATAAAACTCACTTAATGAGACTTGAGTCCTGCTTTACTTTAGCAATACATTTGAAAGACGATAACGTCTGCGAAAATAATATGATTATCATACCAGCGCAAGAGAAGCCATCCTCCATCAGAATCCAATTCTCTGGGCAAACACAAGCAGAGTGAAATCGGAAGTCATCTAAGAGTACGCAGTGGTAGTCGCAACCACATCCGACGACTGAGGGGATTACAACCAAACTTCCTGGGCCATCGTGCCCGCCCGGCTCCACGGATGGGTACATCCCGCCTTCAAAGGTCACATAGAGATTGATTAATTTTGGCCAACATGTTAACGCGATATTTACGAATGGTGATTAGGTACATCGCATATATGTATATGTTGTAGCCCATGTGTATATCCAGTCCGAGTGCATGCAGGCTAGTCCATCTGTCTCCGGACTAGCCCGTATG
>JAQFYE010005048.1:0-12469 GCA_034694305.1 Protaphorura glebata
AATGTGTGAGGCCTCAGGCCATTTCTACTTTTCAACAATTCCCCAACCCAGTCCCTTATGTACGCCTAGTCTTTGCTGGGTATTTCCGGCCGATAAGCCCAATACTCAAGCGCATAAATTCTCCAAGATCCTTATTTTTTGCCATTACAATGTGTCTCTATTTTTTTCGAGACGTATTCCGATTTGAAGGACCCGGCGCACAACAGGATATATAGGCTATCAGTGTCGCCTCGCAGCACGTTGATCAGGAATTTACAAATTCGTATATCTCTGGGATAACCCAGAATTTATGACCTTCACGTGCAGAAATCCCAATGATTAATAACTTTCCTTGCACAGCAATAACAGTATACAAACTAGTCCGTTGAGTAATTCCATAATATGATAAATCATGGTTTAGAAGAATCTATATAACATATAGGATAGGACATGTGTTAGCTTTAAATGGAAATTCGTACATACAATATTTTATAGTTTACACTGGTTCACACTCTGGTGAATGATTACACGACGTTATATTTTAAAATCAGAATTTTACAACCACGAATTGCCCTAACTGTCTTTTTGAAATTAGTCGACTCTGAACGTCTGTAAAATTATATAACTCGACTTGAGCCTCACCTTCAGTTCAATAAAATTTTATATTCCCTGAGTACTATTGAGGAATCCTATAAAAATTGAAAATATGTTACATACAATAATTTCTCCAGAAATTATTGTATGTACAGTATACCTGAAAGATGTTTAAGAAATTGGTGAAATCCAATATTCGGAGTTTTCTGTAAAATTATTTTCAAAATATTTATCACTCATAGTTTTGTCAACCTTCTTATTTTTTACAATTTTCGCCAAACGATGGAGGTGCTACACAACCTTTACTCTATACCCGAACTGGTATATAGGTCACCGTTATATGTAAAATCCTGTACACTATGCACACGGTCACGCATATTTGTTTGTTTGTTTGCTTGTGTTTCGATTAAAGTTCGATGACCAGCGTTCAAACATATCAAAAGAAATTATATTTACAACCAGAGCATTTTGGTAAAAACATTTTGGTAAAAACCGACTTTCTCCAAACCGGTCCAACAAAATTTTAAGAATTGCAAAAAATTATTGCAAAAAAGTTGGCATCGACAGATTTTCGAAAAAAAATTATTTTGGGCATGTTTTCGTAGAGAAAATCCTACTTTTTGGGGTCTTTTCATGCCGTTTTTACGTAAACGCTCGTCAGCGCCGCTACGCGCAATGGATTTTCAATCGAAATGAAAATGAAGCTCACTAGATCCGCAATAAGATTCTCTACAAAATGTGTATTTCACTTTTTGTTCGGCTCCTCCAGATTGGGACCCCGTAGGGGGGGGCAAAGGTTAGTATTGCTAGGAATAGTGTCTAAGCTTTAACAAATATTTCTCTGGTAATTTATTACTAAAACCTCCTTCGTCACTGTGTGACACTCACCGATGGATCAATTTGGGATTTATTCCTATTGTTGTGAGGAATGTTATGCTCTGATATGTGAATAAACAAATCTTGAATCTTGAATCTTGTTATGTGTGACCCTGTACACAATTTAATGCAAGACGTAGCGAGCTATACTGTAAGGATTGTAAATATTCCAATCCACAACAAGTGTACACATCATTTGAATACGATTCGCGACATTCTTGGTCTTTCCTACCTTCATTTTAATTTCCAAAAAAAATTTGGAGAGTCGAATATTTACGCCAGTATTTCTAAAAGCCTTCAACTTGAAATGCAGTGGGTAAGACGCCATGTATTCTCACTTTAAAGTGAAATCTACTCTCACTACTATGATCAACGTTGGGTTGTACAAGTTCTACAGCCTTATAATTGACATGGAATGGACACCTGTTTGTAATATGTATTTGTAAAATGCCACGTCTGCCCGGTATTCGTACACGTCTTCCAAGGAAGAAATGTTTAGCATTTGACGTAAAAGTGACAAGGGAGTAAAGTAAAAGTCCGATGATATTATATGCAAAAGTTGGCAATTTTTCTCATGAATAGCTTCAAAAAAATTTCTTCACTTTACCAGTATCGTGTCCGAATTGGTCACGAGTCAAAAAGTACGTTTTTGTGTACAACTGTGCAAGTAGGATTTGGCTACATATTTAATACAGGGTCGTGATGGATATAGCTGGCAGCCCTTTCCATCTCGCCACGGTCCTTGGTTCTTCCGGGTAGGGGGCGTTTGGCTCAATGCATGCTTTTTTTGGTTGACTTTTCTGGAGGAACTGAAAGCTGGTACCCATTCTCTTATAAAAATATACGGATGCTCTGTTATTGACTACTCTGTATGTTTGAATGCAGGGGTTAACACTCTAATAGAAAAACAGACAAACAAACAAACAAAGCGTGTGTAGTGCGACAGTCGGACTTGGAGAATTTCATTTTTTAAGCATCATTTTATAAAAAAATCTACACCATGCGTGATGTAAATACGTTCCTTAAGCACCAATTCTTCCCACTTTCGCTTTCATAAATCAGTAATGCTCCTTAATGGGGCAGGAAAGTCGGGTATCATGAGGATGCACAATGGGATCCGGTGTTTTTATAGTGTGCTGATTTTGCAGTAATACATTTGTTACAATGAGGTGAATTCTGAAACTGCGTAAAAATAGTTGGGTACTTTCTCCATCGTAGAAATAAGTCTTCAAGGAGACTGGAGACGAAATAGACATTATTTAACTACGAATGCGTGATATCTGAATTCTGTCATCGCATAACTCAGGATAAATAATAAGTCTAAAGTATAACCGCAGCGTATTTTTTTTGTTTTTTTGTAAAAGAGATTCTTCGGTTCGAGTGTTGTTAAAAAATAAAAACGTGAAAGCTGAAAATTTTACACACATCAAAATATATCAAATAAATATTGACGAAACTTCCCCATTCTTCGCTTTCATTTCCCTTTTCCCCATGCTATGCAAAATTATTTATTTACAAAAGAGAGCCGGATTTATTCACATTTCCTGTCATAAATTTTGAATGTAATACGTGAAGTGAAGGAGAACATTATACGGAAAGTGTAAATCCGGTCTGATAGTGAACGATATTTCAAAATATAATTCAATACACGATATCACACGGTCCTGTAAAACAGATTCTGACACGTCCGCTTTTTCTGTGTCGCAGGATAAAAGCTAAACACACAAACGGTTAACGCGAAGGCGTAAAAATATTTAGGGCTACACTAAATAGTTCCTTAGAGAAAAGTGACGCGGAATAAGTTAATATTTTAATCAGCACTTAATCCTTTGGGCGTAAAGCTATTTCCATAAACGCGCAAAAGAAAATCCTCTCGCATTTCTGTTTTCGTGTAATGGAGATTACGTAATGCAAAGCAGGTTTGGCCTGCTAATACTAAAGTGCATTTAGAATGTAAAACGGTTAATAAGCATCAATTTACATATTTAGGTAACTTCACACAAACAAAGCCAAGACAGCGTAGTTATACGGGGTTCGAATCTGCTTCTGGTGGAGTGAGTTCGAATTCCCGGCACTGGTATACCTCAATCGACTTTTTCTATGCCGTGTTCACCTTATGTACGTTAGGGGTTTTCCCACTTTCGCTTTCATAATTCCGTGAATTGCCCTAATGGGGTAGGAAAGTCGGGTATCAAGAGGATGCCCAATGAGATGGTTAAAAAGCATGGGGTGGCGTGTATTGTAATATTGCAGAATGTTTTCTTCAGAATGAGGTGAATTTTGAGCCGGCAAAACAGGGTTGGGGGATACCTTCCTTTTAGAGATAGAGATAAGGCATCATTTGACCGAGAATGTGTGATATCTAAATTCTACTATCGTACAACTCAGGATATAGATAACAACTAGTGTATAATCCCCGGTGTTCTTTCCATTTCCTTTTTATAACTTGAAACGTGGACGGCCATTTTTAATTAAACAAATATGCCAGTCGGATTATCAGAAAGCCGTGGTAAATTGACGGTCACACTAAGTTGTCCAATTGGAACTCTCGTGGCTATTAATCAAATTATTATTAAAAAATAGCAAGTCGTGTGAAGCCACAAATCATAGTTCGATTGAGGTACGTGAGTACGTGACTGTACGAGAGAACAGTTTCTTTCCATTATAACATTACTCTACTGGACAATTCGCTCAATTTCAATAATTCCCTGCGACATATGTCTGAAGTCAGTACTTTTTGACTGGTTATTCTTATAGTTTAGAGCAGAGGACTGCCGAAGATTATCACCCAAGTCAACTTCCTTTTATTCTTCCGGTATTTTGAATCAATATTATACTTCCCACTTCTGCTTGTTCATTTTTGGTCCTTTTCTTTGGATCTCCATTATAGAGAGTAATCGTCAGACAGCTCTCGCGTTTGTTTCCTCCAAAATGAAAACCTACCGTGCCAAATTAACTAAAGTTATCTTTGCTGAAACGTTGAAGCTGGAGATTCCCGTCCACTGTGTGTAGAGTGTACCTTATGCATAGGGTTGTTCATAGTAATTTCACAAGTCTTCAGTTAACATAAAAACGTGAGATGTACATTTCGTAGAGAATTCAATGTGGAATTCGAAAAGCTGTGGACCAGCGAATATTGCTGCGCACAGAAATATTTAGACAAAACAAAATTATCGCGACAGAAATCTAAAAGTTCTGAAAATCAGTGCAGGGCAATGGCAGAGCTCTTCACTTTATAGTAAGTTCCATCTCTGGGGTGAATCGCATTCTTAAAAATGTTTTCCTCTGCTGCAATTTTTCATACTACCAGTGGTACCTTCCCAAGGCCAAATGGAAAAATAATTTCTTGAGTAACGATAAATATTTAGATGTCTCAGCAATTCAACATTTAGATGCCTTTCGTAGTCGAAAATTCCGGCTATACTCTGTTTTAATTCGACATTTAAGATTGTTTGCAAAATATACTGGTATTTCTCACTCCATTCTGGGAAAGATCGAATTCCACTGAAAGGGGATGTCGATAGAAATGTTATGATCCACCATGTAAATGGTTTGACTGCAGGAATGAAATATTACCCGTTAACAGCGCTCTTGTCTAGGAAATAATGAAATTCCATATATTATTATATATACAACTCATAGCAGCTCTTTCTTATCCATAATCGATTTATGGCGAACATTTTGAAGGTAACTCAACAGAGCAGAAGGGTAATGAAGACATTAGTCCAACGAAAATACATTATAGGGAATGCGACGGCGTCTGCGTGTTTTAGGCAGATTTTCTTAAAGCTTCCGTTGGAATTCTAGTTATTTCTTTCTTGTGGTTTCTAAATCAAAATTTCAAATTGTAAATACGAGAGACGAGGCACCACCATAAGGCGGTAATTTCAATTTTTCATACATTTTTCATTTGCACCCCCTGATTCCTATAGGTTACCGAAAACCGATTTGGTGAACTATAAATTCCAAACTACGTCCACGAACACTTGCAACTTTCACAAGCTTAGAACTAAGATTTGTTGACCTCTACAAGGACAATGTAATCGCATATTGACCTCGAGAGGGCCACAACACTACAAACATTCTAGTAGTCAATTTCCAGGAAAGTGTTGAAATACCCCATACGCTCTGACCTGTACGTGTATGAAAAGATACGAAATTATTTATTGGTTCTACTTCCAAATAACTTGATTGGATTGAATACAAAATATCCGAACCTATTGGAATGTCCTTAAACGTGTAGAAACTCTGGTGCAGAAAGCATGCAGCTACATTAAAAATTTATTATGCTTCCCTAAAATCAAATCACATTTCAGAATACGTAAAGCGCACATAAATCAACACTTGATATGCTGTGTTTTAATAATTTGTGAGGTAAGTTACAATAAATCAACAGAGAATCACATTCTCCGCAGTTCTCCTTTCTTGTTCAGATTATAATGTGACTACTTCTTATAATTGCGTACAAGAAGTCTCATATTGTACAAGCATAACCGTTTAACCCTCCCCTCCGACTCCGAGGCTTCAGCCTGGGTTGTAGGGGTTTGCTTTCTCTGTACAAATTGATGTGCACATTTTGTAGAAAATTAAAATTAGCATGGAATCTTACAATAACTTGAAGAATTCCAGGAATTTATCTAAGAATTTTGAGATAACGTAAGGTAGAATGGAACACAAATTCCGAATCTTCGCACGTACATAGTTTGAAGAGATACTTTATTAGCACCAGGTGAACTAGAGAGGTTTAGATTGTGAATCCAACGCACGGTGCTACGCGCACGGATTCTATACTAGAATATTCTAATCTTGTCTTCGTAATTTGCATCTATCCTGCATTCACTTCCTTTCACCTGTGCATAGCAATTTGACAATTTGTATAGCCAATATTTATATTAGGGTGCATGGAGAAAGTAGAAAAAATATCCTCCATTAGAATAAGTCAGCTAATATTTACTCAAAATATAATTACGTGGAATGGACTCGGACGCACGTCCAGTAAGATTTTCTACGAAATGTACAACTCACTTTTTTAGAACTCCCCCGGGTTGTGCTGTGGAGCTGTTGTGGGTGGATAAAAAGTTTGTGAACCACCATGTAACATCTAAAACAAATAAACACAATGGTCCCGTTCCCGTCCATACAAACTCCATGTTGTGTCCTGCATCTGTAAATACAAAACTGCTCGTCCGAAAGAAATTTCGTGTTGTTCTGAGATTTAGAAGTTTGTAACCCTTAAACTTAAAATAACAACCCGGGTTTACGTCTCAAATTTTTCTGTTGTCGGTGTCCAAAGTGGCCAGGCCAGATGAGTAACTTTTCGCTCCATGTGGTTTTAAACTTTCCCAGCGGGATATTATTTCTAAGCCTTTAACTCCACAAAGGAAGTTGAATTTGCCTAAGTGATTCACAATCCGGGATTTATCTTTGTAAGCAGAACTCAACGGTGCAGTAGTGCTCGGATGTTCTAGGAGTTCATATTAAATGACTTTATGTTGAGACATATCTCGCAGCAGTGAAAACCGCTTCTACGTAATTCCAGTAATAGCTTGTTAAAGGCTCGGGAACAAGATAAGAATTAAATTGAAAACACCCTCGAATATAATTTTTTGAACTTCTAAACATACTAAGTAGCGAAGCTAATTTGTAAGAGATCATGTTACAAGTTATCCACATTGTAATTCTTAAGTCAAGAGACCAGGATTGTTTGATCATTATTGATCCGATGTAGGTGCACGTTAGCGTTTAATTTTGGCTAATAATCTTTTGTTCTGCTTCAATTAGATGAAAAATCAGGATTGGAACTCCGAAAGCAAAGTACTACAACCAGTCCGAGACCAACCACGCCATTGGAACCTGTCGAACCGACAAGGACAAATAATGTGTCATCGCCGTTGGATGCTCTCGAAACGTTTTTAGTGAATAAAGCAAACAAGACCAGGAATGACACAAATATTTCTACTATTGCTACTCCAACAATTGCTCCAAATGATACGGATGTTTCTGTGAAAAAATTGAACGTTACAAGCACTGATGCGAGCAATCTAACAGAGGATACCAGTTCGGGTTCGGGACTTGGGATTCCTGTTGATAATGAGAGTGGTTCCGGTGAAGTTTCAAAGGTGAAGAAGGGAGGTCGACGACAGCCGTTGGCATCTTGGGAATATGAAGAGAAATTATTACTAAATGATCTCATGAGAGATTACGAGAGAGACATCAGACCAGTCAGAAATGCCTCAAGACCAGTTCTCATTGAAGTCGGGATAACGCTCACTCAAATTTTTGATATGGTAAGTCAGCATCATTAAATTAATTTTTTTTCCGAAATAAGTGGTACGCTTGAAAGAATATCATTGTTAATCTTCAAGGGAATTCTTGGTGGCCAAATATTCTGTAAATGTTTTAATAGATTGTGATTCGGATAGTCGCAACTTCCAGTTTTGCGAGAGTTGAGGCTTGAGGGTTTCGTGTGTTGGATGATGTCATATTTTCTAGACTAATGTCTGCTTGTTATGAATAAATTGTCGTAGGTATATAAAAAGTTTTCACGTGCGCACGCCCTTTGTATATTAATAATTTGATGTGGTATTTCAAAAATGTCTACATCTTTGCGTCCGATTGCATTGGCTTGATGAATTATCTCTCAGAGTCAGAGCATGAAATACATGTCATTCTATAAGTTTTCCTGATTACTTTGATATAACACATGACTTCGCCTGATACTGGAATAGAATTTCTACGTATGAATCGAGTAAACAAATCCTCTCACTTTTATGTTATTCATTCAAGTGTATAGATGAATCTAATTAAGTTTTCCGCGATAAAGGAAAACTTCACAGACCTCATAATTAGTTTACCGAACTCAGATTTTTGTATTGCCCACGCCCACGTAAGACTTAAACCTGAGTGAGTATCTCGTATCAAAATAAATAAAGGCTCAAGGAATCCTTTTTTCATGTAAAATAAGCCGAGACATTGCTGTGATACTTGGCGTTACTACTTAGGTTGAGTCTGTTGTCCATTTTCCGGAGTTCTTCCACGAAAAGTGGTATCCTTGCCAAGCAAGTGTACTCGTACTTTTCTACTGAAATGGAAATGAAACTCATAAAAACTACTAAACTTTCTCAAGTTGTTGAAGACTCCTTAGAGATAGTGTCCGTCTTATTTTTGCTTCTCCACCTTCTGGAAATTACATACGTGCTTTGTGGGCTAGCCATGCCTAATCTTGATCATTCCGTGGCCAGTGATTTATCGATCAGCACTAGGCGAGTACTACAGGCATCTAGATCAAAATCTGACACAAAAAATCAGCACGGATTGATTACGCAGCAGAATCTAATCTCGAAATCAGACCTAATGGCCAACGTACTGTTTGTGCGACTCTTTTCTGATATTGAGTCTCCAAAAAATACAATTTATGAACAGGTGTATGGTCGTTAAGCACCCAATTGGATTTAAGATTAGGCAAGAGATCGTTTTTGTTGTTCTAATTTTTTTTTATTCAGGACAGTATTTCAATTACAGTAAGCACATTACACTGAATAATGAAACTGAACTATCGTGTCTGTTCGGAAACTATTTCTTGTAGTCCAGACAAGTCGATGCTATATTCAGAAAAATACCCAAACATGGCAGTATACATATATAAAGTGATAAAGCTTAATTAAAAATATTTTGGTTAGTAGCACGTATGGGTAAATGTTACGCTAGCAGTGCAAGTGCAATGATTATTTATATGGAATCTCATAAACTGAACACTTTCTTCCCCACGAGCGTCCTTTTCTTTGATTGATGATTTATTCTTTGACGTATATGATGTGTGAGTTATGGAACTAATTACTTAGATAAATACTTATCCAGTCCAATCCAATCCTTGTGGATGTTACAATTCCGGATGCACTGAAACATAGGATACAAAAATCGAGCTTCTCTAAGAGCTTGTTGAACCTGTCTTGATAAAAATGAAATTTTTCGAATCAGACGTAGGCCTATTAGATTTAGAAGTTTGAGATTGACGATTCAAATCAACGAAATAAAAATCCTTTATGTTTTCTTGCGATAAATATGGTAAATAATTCCGTGACCCGACATAGACAGGACAAACATGCGGCGGATTCGAAAAAGTTACTTGAGGGCGTACGGTGGGAACGTTAAGGTTTCGTTGACTTTAGAAACGAGTATTTCGTTTTAAAATGTGAGAAATTATTTTTTAGAAAAAGAATTCATGGCGACCCAGGGATTCCTTTCAAAAAACTGTGGTTAAAATTTCAGAATATTCCATTAAAAGGTGTCCAGAAAAAACACTCCCGTGTGGGAAATTCTCGATCGAGACACGTTGTTTAAAGCACGGCTGTTAATTCCCATCAAACTTTTACGCTAATTTAGACTAGACTAGCCAAGCCAAGCCAACCAAACTATCTTTGAGCAACATTGCTCGAACCGTGTGTTGATATCAAAACTTCTGAATGACTGGCAAGGTAAATATACCAGGCTAACAACAATAGAAATATATAATGATCATTCCGGAAGATGGTCGCTGTCTCTTTTCTATTAAATACACTAATACTTTTCGACAAAATATATGCGTAGATATTATTAAGAGGTAATTCATAGCAAAATGTTTCATTTTTCCTGTGTAAAAATTGGGTGATGGAATAGTAATATGTGGGAAACTAATAAGGATTCCAAACGTCTAGTCCTGCTCTGAAATTAACAAGCAAAGCAGATTCCTTTTAGGAATAAAGACAGAAATGCCTTCCCAGGTAATTGAAAAGGAGACCAAAATAAAAAACATCCCAAGAAAACAATTTGCTGGCTGTCTATTGCCGGCTGTCATTATTTTTTGTGTACTTCGACCTGAACTTTTTTTTTCTTTCATCAAGTATAATGAGACTGACTGGTGAAAGTCGAAATTGGTGAAAGTTACTAGGGTTAAGGTAAGAGTCTCGTATATCCAGAGAAATGTAAAATGTTGATAGTAATGATGTCTTTCGAATACGCAACGTTTCTTGTAAAAGTTGCTTCTCTAGTAATATGTAGAAATTTTAAAAGTGTATTCTGATGTTCACATTCGTATTTTTATTTTGCAATGTTTACTCAAATTTTTTTTGCACTGACTCAACTTGATAATTGAGTGGTAAGGCCAAGGCATCGTCAAGTATAAGGGCAACATTGGGTCATTATTAGCGCACTCATATTACAAGACTGCTTTTTTGCTTGGTAATTTTGTATAGGAATGCATAAATGTGAATAACTATTCATTAGGAACATCCAAAGGCTATACATGAACAGTGTAATGCCATAGTAGGCTTTTATAAAAGTATCCACCCAGCCCGGCCAGATATAAATATGAGCATGACCTGAACATATACAAATAAACTGAGGACAACATTTTATTTAATTGAAACTACCTAACCTCACTACATAAAATTATAGCAAAAGCACGTCACAAACTTTTATTAAATCGTACGTCTACTGTCAAACAAGCCCTGACAGTTGAGTTTTGAAACTTTTACCTATTGTCAAAAATTCATACAAGTGTAAACGTAATTTATTTCGGTGCGAACCAGATTCAGAATCCATTGTCTATATTAACTTCTTGTACACTGTATTATTTCGTACAATAGAAAGGCGTCTTTTCCACTTTCCAGGTGTTTGTGTTATACGTTATATCGAAAGGGTTTCGCCACGAATCATGATTGCTCGCAATTTAAAAAGGAGCACTGAAATGGAAATTGTGTCATTTAATTTATCCATTCCTTACGTAGTTTTAAATAAAACGGTACACATCATTCGGATGTATTAATTTTTAGACAAATGCCTACTGTGTCGTGTTTGTTTAATGAGCTGCTCTTGATTAATAATAATTGATGATAAAGCAGCTACAATTGACGTACGATCTCATCCAATCAAGAGTCTTCTGAACCTAATTTCGAACTCGAGTGTATTCAAGTTATCCAATTCTTGGCCTTGTTTAAGCTTTAATTTATAACCACGGACTGAATTTTCTCTGTAGAGGTTCCTCTAGCACCTCAAACTGAGTTGAACCGAAGCTCTGTTGAAATACGTCTAACATTTCCTACATTGCGCGCCGTACAGAATTGTCACCTTGATTACAATTCACAAACCTGACGCAGCTCAAAGGAATCTGGAAACTCGTTAGGAAACAAACCAGAAATAATTGCTATAATAATTGCGTCGTAACTATTCTAATTACTGTTAAATGAAAATTTCTCTTGAAATCAACCGAGTCCCGTGTTCTTAAGCAAATGTCCACAACTGGGATATACCACTACAAATACATAAAATAAAATAATGGGATATAGTCTTGCTCTCTAAGTTACAATTTAATTAAATCCAAGTAATGCGACGTGAAGACGTCTCAAGAGACTGAACAAATTTTATCATTTCCAATTGCCAACGGCGCTAGAGTGGGTAGTGCTATTAATGTAGAGTCTAACCACTTGAGACAGTGTTACGAGAAACACGGAAAACAAATTTCAAAGGAGAAGCCGAGTTAGCCGAGCAGCTACTTCTATGCAACTCCTATGCAACTCTAATTTCGGCAAAATTATAACACAACGGTGGTTTGCAAAATTAGAAATAAACATTTGGACTCATGAGGTTTATTTAAACTTACGTAACTCGCTTCGGATTTTAAGCCGGCTCGCTAGTTGCCTTATTGTTGAAACAAAACAAACGAATATTCTGTTTTAAAAAATTAATTTTTAGAAAAATTAATTTTTCGGACCCCGGATACCTTCCAGGAATAAAATTTAGGAGCAGTGATCAATAGTGCTGTACTCTAAATAGTAAATGAGTCTGGAAATTATTTAGGACTGTGGTCTGGTCTTAGAATATATTTGAGATCAAAGAGATTCACCAATACAGGAGTATATCTCCCCAAATAAATAAAATCCCAGCGATAAACATTTAAAGATTTAAAGATTTAAAGATTTAAAACAAGTGGCCACTACTCCTCCTAAACTCCGCATCGTACAGGGTTGAGGTTAGACTCATTCGA
>JAQFYE010005049.1:0-12469 GCA_034694305.1 Protaphorura glebata
TTCAAAATGGAAAGAATCGCTTTGTCCGTTCTTTTATCTATCGCTCTTTTCGGGGTGGTCATCGAGGGAGCTCGTTGCCCAGGTCTAGGAAGTGCCCCTACCCCAAGGCATTTCCTTAATTTGGATCGTGTAAGAACATAATTTCTGTTTCTAATTAAATTTTATTAGTCACTGCTTAATTACTAACGCAGATCAAAATTGTATTTCTGTTTTTAGCTGGGTGGAGAATGGAAAATGCTAAGAGCTGGACCTCCGAGCGCTTCCTCGAACCGTTCGGATGTAGACTGCATCACATACACCATTTCTAACAACGAACAGAGCATTCATTTCCTCAATGTTTTGTACAAGTGAGAAGATTTTCTTAATTTAACAATTAAATAAAATTGTAAACGTAACAAAGAGATATAAAATCCTGTATGGTACAGCTTCATAGGTTAGCACAGTGCTGTTGTATTGAACGCAGGCCTTATTTCAAGAAGTTACTGGTTCAATTTCTGTTGTAACCGTACCCACTTTCTAATCCTACTGAATGATCTAACTTTTCACATTATGATTGAATTAATATGACTATTATTAATTTTTAACAGAGAACGAGTCGAAGGTGTAAAACACGAGCATATGGAGCTGGCAACAATCAAATATGTAAATCTTCCACTTCCTAGTCATTGGGACCTGTGGGCACCAGATTGTAAGAAATATCAATACTTGTTTTGAGAATATGAAAAATACTATAAGCTTAATTTTTTTAAATTCATTTAATTTCAGCGTACATGCCAACCGACGTAGTGGCGACGGACTATGACAACTACATGGTTCTGTACATGTGTAATGACTTGGAGGGCATCCGAGATGCAACACCAGTCTGGTTGATTTTCGGGCGACAAGAATCATTAGACCCCGTAATCCTGGACACTTTGTATTGGTTTATCGAAGGCTTCGGATTCTCCAGAGACAATTTTCTTCATATCAATCAAACAAACTGTCAGTAAACGATTCTTCGAGTTTGGTTCTGACTGTGGTCCATATAATAAAGACAAATTGAATTGATCGACTTATATCTGGAGTGTAAATTACTATACATATTTTAAATGTATGCCTTAAGAGCATTTCCAACTGTATAAATTTACATAGAGGAAACCGCATGCAATACAATACGAGAATGCACGCATACGAAATGTACACACCTGTCTTTCATTATTATTTCATATAAATTCATTAAAAAAATGGAAATCCGGTGAATCTGTTCAACGGTTTAATACAAGATGAGACTAAGATTTAAGGCGCGGTGAGCACAGGCAAACCTGATAGTACACAAGGTGGTGAATAGAGAATGGGTGATTTTCACTAAATAAGACCAGATGACAAGAATCACACGTCCAGGCGATAACTATCTATTTCTTTCAAGGGAATATGGTAACCGGTGCATCGAATCCCGGGCATCTGATCCAGGATTCAGTCTATGGAGCCAAGTCTATAAATTAATTAGTCCTCGAAAAATTCTAGAAACACAATCTAATTCTATAACCAAAGTATTCCATAATTTTGAACTCACAACAGTCCAATCGGAACATTCCTGGGTCAAAACGTGAATTCATCTCCTGTCAATTTTTGTTTGAATGGAATCCGATACAGACATCTCACATTTTTGAACAGAACAGGCGTACGTGATTTAATAAGGCACAGCATGGACACATAATTCTGTACCACCCTGTACAACCCACCTATTTCTTGCGCTCATGAGAAATCACCTTTCAAACCGCCAATGAAGAATTGGAATTCGTTGTAATAATAACAAATAAATCAATCTTACAAAATTTCAATATTTCTTTTAAATAATCGTCTTTCTAATTTTGATTTCAATCCAGTTTTTGAAATTTAATGAGTCCATATAATAAGTTACGGTACACTGTGTAGATGAGCAGTTAGAGAGTGAGAATTAGTCATCAGTCTCGTCATAACTGACCAACCTGAGTTTGTGAGTGGATTAGTGGATGACGTCAAGGAGAGATAAAAAAGCTCAACAAATTGACGAAGGACGAGATTTACTAGTCACATTCTACTAACAAAAGGTGAGGTCATAATCATTAGTCTAGTCTTTCATACTCAAACTCGTAATATTTGACAAACTTTAGTTACTGACTGAAGAATTAAAATCGTATTCTTTAATCGGACACGCGATAGAAACAGGAACTTTAATTTTGGAGAGACCACATAAACCCAGATACTGTAAATAAGTAAGTGCAATCGAGTTTTAATTCGCAATTCACAAAAAAAAACGTAACAAATTCACAGTTCGCTTCGCATGAATTAAATGCTGGAATACTTAAATATCCAGAAATGAGAACCAGCTAGTCCTGCAATAGCTTAAGCAGCTAAAGTCTCCATATTTTTTGTGGTCAATGGAAAATTAATGCTCTTATTACCTAATCTTAAGTCTGAAACAAGTAACGGCTAATTACACTGAGCAAGGGCACAAATTTGAACTTTATTGCTATTACTATTTTGATTTGATTTCTAATTTAGAACCATTTATTGCTTCCTTTTCAGACATCGACATCGGATTTTGAGAGTACATTTTTGAGGCGTTCCAGCAGTGAATGTTTTAATTCTAAACGAACTAGCAAACCCCGAGAGTGGTAGACAAAATTATATTCTGACAAATATTACAATTAACGAAGAGCCTGTGAGAGAACGTAGAACATATTTTGAAGATTGATTTTGCCGAAATTGGACACATCTCAAAATAGGATCAAATCAGAGTCAAGAGCGGCAAATGGAAGGTATTGATTTAATTAATTCAATCATTAGTTCGGACTATATCATTACGATAAAAAGATTGTCATCTGGATTAGATATCGTTTTAAAGCCACCGGAAAGTAAAATGAGATATACAGAATATACGCTTTATGAAGAGTTTCGGCTTGGGTCTAGTGAGCCTAGCTATTCCATCGACAATAATTATAGCTGGCCACGGCGTGACGGCTTCGAATGACTTTTAAGAACCTAAAATATTGAAAATCCATCCCGTATTTCCTGGGTTACTAGATTTTATCTCTGCATTTTTCTGCATAGTCGTCGCGCTAGCCTCAGGAGTGGCACATCAATAGTTCGATAATATACATTGTATATGTATTCCACAAAATATACATTTGTTTTGTATGTCTAGCCTGCAATTTTTTTTAATTCGCGGTGCAACATAGTCTCAACTGCAGTTTTTGATTTTCCACAGACACACTTTTTCAACTTCGTTTCACAGCGAAGCAACTGGATAAATTGGCAAAGAAAGCCGAGAAGGATGAGGCTATCCAGAAAGCAAAGGTGAAGAAAGCATTGGTCCAAGGAAATGTTGACGGAGCTCGGATTTATGCAGAAAATGCAATTCGAAAAAAGAATGAAGGTCTTAATTTCCTGAGAATGTCTTCCAAAGTTGACGCTGTTCGGTGTAAAGTTCAATCATCCATGGCCGTTAAATCGGTACTGCATTCACTTTAATTTGAAAAATTCCAATTGTCAAGGATTTTACCAATTATCATCCCGATTATTAATTTTCTCGAAATTATCTTACAGGTCACTCAGAGTATTGGGCAAGTTGTAAAAGGTTTGGACAAGGCAATGAATGCTATGGATCTTCAGAAAGTGTCACAAATTATGGATAAGTTTGAGTCAACGTTCGAGAATCTAGACGTTCGAAGTTCGGTAAGTTGTTCAAAAGTTTAAGTTTAGTAAATTCGTAACTCCGACCGTAAATTTGGAATGTATTATTATTTCTAAGGTCCTCGAAGATGCTATGGGAAGTGCTACAACTATGACGACACCAAGAGCTCAAGTGGACGACCTCATTAACCAGATTGCTGACGAAAATGGCCTTGATGTAGCCGCTCAGTTGGCCCCAGTTCCTACGGACACTGTCCGGGCAGCTGCTAAGGAGGAGAAACAGGATGACCTTACTCGAAGGTAACTAAATAATAGGATCACCCTGTCAAATATATATTTAAGAAATGAACATTATTAAAAGTTTAATATAATATGAATTTACTTTCTTTCAGACTGCAAGAGCTTCGAAATTGAATTGACTGTGTTCCGGTACTTCACGTCGTCGATATTTTTATTCTGTATTAGATTTAGTCTTGTTCCTTGCAGTGGAAAATGGAATGGTGCCCTGGACTATACTTTTGAACTTAACCGAGATTTCTACTGTTAATGACTTAAGAGTTAGCCAGCCTTCCAGAAGTATTAATTATTAATAATAATTATCGCTTTACTCTCTTCAACCACGTCAACATAAATTTGATTATACAAAAGTAGAATTTTGTATTTCTCTGCTCACCAAAACATTTTTATGGTTGGCTCATTCGGCTTCAAACGCAATGCGATGGTTTCCACGCACTTTGTAAATATCCTTGTACTAATATAAGTAAATGTCTACCTATGTAAGCTTCACACTTCAAATGATTAAAGTATTTAAACAGTACTGCCTTATCAAATCAGAAATAATATTACGAAATTGGTCTTGTTTTATAATTAATGCACTTTCAAAGTGTCTACTGGTTGATTTTTGTTAGTTTTCTATTCATTGTTATGGACCAGCAATCCAAGCACCCAGATTTCAGACTATTGCTCAGAGGTCCGATTAGTTGTTGATCTTATAGGAATTCTTTAACACGTATATTAGCAGTGACTTCAGATTTCTTTGGACGTATTTCTGTTGCATTCAAAGAGTCGGGTAGACTGTCGCGCCTGAGACCTGCAAGAAGAAATATCTCAATTCGTTTATTAAATCATTTAGATATAAATTAAATTGGGAATTAAAGGCGGGAGAGATAGGAGTCAAAACAAAACTAGTTGCTTTGTATCCTAAGAGGATCGGAACACCTCTCGAGAAAAGTGAAAGTTGGCAGATTCACCTTGCGTCCCGGGCCTAAGGCGTCCCGGACCATATGATTTCTATCACGATGGTCGGATTGAGCTAAATCTTGCATATTCGGATTCATCATAAAACTGGTAACACAATCCGTCCACAAAATTCCAAAATTCGGAACTTTACAACCGTGAATTTCAGTCGGAACGTTCCTAGTGTCACACATACATAAGAATGCATCCCCTTCCTTTCAATTTTTTCGAGAGGTGTTCCGATACTATCGGAATACTTTGTAGATTCTGAACCATTGCATTGGACGCATCAGCTTACCATGCATCGTATCCCACACACTGCTTGTGAGCAAATTAGTATCAAAATGAGTGATATAAGTCCTTGGACAGTCCCACTGATTGCCATTACTGCCCCAAGTATTGTGACCACCAATCCAGCCCCAATAGCTAAATTATAAGTTGTGTATTATCATCTATGCACTCGAGTTTCATTTTAATGTTTAAGAAATATTAGGATTTACTTTCTGGGCACTCTCGAACGGGGATGTACTGGACGCAAGAACCAAAAACAGCTACAATATAGTATGCAAGTCCAGCCAATGGAATGGATAGGATGAACTGGATGATTTGTAGGACAAATATTGCTACGGTACTGAAAAATTGAAAATTATTAATTCAGTAAACAATTGCACTCAATTCTCCATACATCAAATCTCCATTAATCGAACACGTAGAATTGAACTACGGTTTGGACCTCGCCTTTTCGACCAAAGAGAACGAACAAGTCTTCAAAGTGATTTCGATTCTAACCTTTGTGACGAAGGCTTCCACCCGCAATAGACAGTGACGACGCCAACTGCCGCATAATAAAGAGCACCCCAAATACCGATTCCAATTTTGATTCCAGTCTCGTTTGCCAACGCCAACATCGCCGTCTGGAAAATGGTATTAAATTGCCAGTTTAACTTCTTAATTATCACCGTACACATTTCAAGTCAACCTACGTAGTTTGGCTATAATGCGAGGCATTCACTTCGTCGCCCTGCACTGGAATTTTTGATATCTGCAGTTTCTGCAGTACAATGTAGAATACTTTGTACATCCTGCCCTTAATATTTCGGGAATATTTAGAATCGTAAATCTAAGAAATTTGAATACGTGTGTCAGAAGGTACACTTGCATTCTCACAAATTCTTTTGATTTCAATTTTATTCTGTAACAATATTCCATTACATATCCTTACGTTGATTGATTGTACATAAGATGAACTACCAGTAATCACACAAATCCGACCTATTACGATTTTGAATAAAAATCAGAAATACCTCATCACATATTATTATTTTGCGAATAGATTACCAACCAACATTCACATTTGCCCGAGGGTAGACTACCGGTAAAAGTATATATTGATGGGAAAATGGGTTCGAGTCAAAATGACCACTGCGCTTTTAAAGTCAAATGTAGTATGACCAGGCAGATTAATATTTCCATTCCACTGAGCAATTTCCTCGAATTTCAATTGTTCAAGCTTTCCGGTGAAAATAAGCAATTGTATGTTCTATTGTCCAGGGAGAAACTCTGCAAGATAATCTCCACGACGGTAAGAAGTTTACCTATGCTGTGCAGTGTGAGATAGAACAGACTATTTATTCAGTATCAAGTTCAGCTTTTCTAATTTAGCTTCAAGTTTCTGTCCCTCAGAATTAATCTACTACTCTTTCAAATTGAGTCTTTGAGCTTTCGTCTATAATCTATCGACATAAAAGGGTGAACAGAACTGGGCATGGAAATTGGAAATCACAAGTTCTTTGTCGGAAGTCATTCGTTTCCTTAGGTGTGTCGTAATTTCATGACATATTTTCTTGATTGAATTATACTATGAATTCCTTTGATCTCGCTGTGGTCGTAAAGATAGCACGGGGTAGATTGAACTTATTGTTACCAGTCGAGACTAGCAGTAGAAATGTCACTGCAGGTCATCTGGGAAGGGAAGAACACATTTTCCTGTGAACATATCCTCAATTTCTTTTGAATATAAAATTTGTAATTCGATACCACGCAATAGAATCCAATTGTAACGATAGAACAAACAAAACATTCTACTCGTACTAGCGATTTATTATTTTAATATGCGAAATTCTGACCAAACTTGTCAGAAAATAGCCCAGTGCCACTACTCTATGGAGAAGGTTCGATCCCTCAGGCAGACATGGCGTAACGTTGGTGTCTCTAAAGAAGTTTTTCGGCAATGGAATTTTCCCTTACTGTTATTTACCTAATTTTCTTTTAAGTGTGTACTCTTTCAAAATACTCGAATCAAGTTAGTGGTCACCAGCATTTGTCGTTTACCATGTAACATAACATAGTCGTATGAAGAAGTACGTCAAGTATGCATACGGTTCCGTCAATTGCACACAAGTGTACTTTCTCCTGGAGAAAGTTTCTCCAGTGAAATGAGTGAATTTCATTTACCTGAGCACAAAAAACCACAAAAGCTAGGATAACACCCGTCACGCCACAGTACTTGATAATGAGGACATCAGTTGGGGCTAAAGTGAGATCAGGAGGTGGTTGAGGCATTGCTGGGTCATCATAGGTCATTTTGACATCACTATTATTCCGTTCCAATTGACTAATTCTGATGGATGTCATGGTCGTCATTGGTCTTCCCTGTGGTCCTTCACCGTCCGCACTCGTCCGACTCCTCATCGATCCTCCGTCATAATTGTTATCCTGTCAATGACAGGAAGTTGAGTCTACGTGAAAAGTCATAACTTCTACCTATCCAAACAATCCACGATTTTCTCTAGAGTAGATTTCATGTCTAAATCCAGAGTGGTTTCATGGGAAAATCAAAAAATATCCAGTCATATGCAACAGGATACAAGTCAAATAATCTAATAATGAAAAATATCGTATAGATAACCTAAGATGCGCATCCACTTGCTAAGATGACGGTGTCCATATTTGGCCTGTGTCGGCGAATTAAAAGTTACACAACTACTTGTGCCATTTGCGTCACCATAAACCTATAAGCTGGAACAGGTTTATAAAAAAAAAGAAATCGAAACCTGTTACCGCGGTCAACTTGGCGACCACCTGGCTGAGACGACCGGGTCTCTTGACTCGATGGTACACTTTTGCGCTCTACTGCATAATGCATAATGGAATCTTGTTTGTTTTGACTTGTGCTGCCTGTGACATAATAATCTAAATTGGAATCGACTCTTTTGGACTCGTCTGGTTTGGGATGAGATGAAAATTGTCTGGTGCACTTCTATCGTATAATGCATTTATATTATACGACCAAAGCTGGGATATGATTTGAGTCTGGTGAATTGTTTTGATTAGAACAAATTGAATTTTGGAGGACGTCTTCACTATACCACTACTGCTGCATACTGCCTTCATAAAATCCAATTAATCTGCTACGATGGGGCTTGTATTATTATTATGTGCCGGGTGCAGTTATTACAGTGGTATCGTATGATTGTACTCCCGAATTCAATTTACTGACTCCCAGGAAATCTTGGTTTAACTCTCCTGTCCTGTCCAGTTTCCCACTCATTCAAATGCGGATTCGATTGTGAGATTTATTAAGTCCTAAAGTACTACTACCTCATTGTATTTTAGCACAAATCTCATCACATTGGTTTTGATTTTGGGATTTTGAATTCAGCAGTTTATTTCAGAGGGGTCAAAGGTGTAAGTAAACAAATGTTCGTGCCTCAATTATGTACAGACCATGCAATATGCAATTGAAGAAACTCGGTCTATTTTATGGAAGATTCTTGGCCAACATCAAAATAGTACCGTACAATCCTTTTCGTCTTTTGTACGTATGCACTTTTGCCTCTCGATGCCTGAATTTCACTGTTTAATGAAGACAATATAAAAGTTTACCTCATTCGGTTTACCACCATAAGCCAGAAAATAACAATTGTATGCGTTGTAAGCATTCAATCCCATTTCAGCGAAGCTGGTGAACATCATGCAAAGGTTAGTCACCAGAATTGTGATCGAAGACCCCACAAGTGCTTTTTCTTCCCCTTAAAAAATAAAATGCAAAGAGTTTACTTCAGTATTTGTCTATATACAAGTTGCAAGGGAAGTTCTAAAATTATTTCATCACTATTATCAACTTTAATTAACAGACAATAAAAACGTGGGTCGTTGTTTCCGTAACACATTATATTATGTGTTGTCTATCGACTTCCTAGTTTTGGCTCAATCGTCGTCGAGAACCTTACTAATTCGGTCAATTCTTCTTGGGACCAAGTTGTCGACTTTCATATGAAATAGCGTGCGCGCGCGGCTCTCATGTATCATCGAAACGCTTTTTGTTCAAGACAACTCGATATTCCCGGGGTAAAGAGATAGACACTGTGATAAATTGCAGCAATCGAGGTTGTTGCGAGTCAGCCGGCCTTAGTAATTTGAATTTAATGCATGATTTCGAATCTGAGGGTTTCCTGCGATGAGTTACAGTAATCTGCTCTTAAAATGAAAATTGGGCTGCTGAGGGCTATGAGCCCGGAAATGGTAAGGTCATTTCGCCAGTTATACTAGGATCGTGATTCGTGACTGAAATAAATTTTATGTGAATATGACACGCAAGGAAGAAGGCAACTACCTTATTATTTTGTCGCTCCTTTCTGAATTCCAATTCCGAACTTATTGAAAGCGAACTATTAACAATTCCACATTGTATGAACATAACTGACTTGGGTGGCTTCGATGGCCAGATAGAAATCAATTCGAGGAAAGCTTTTTTTTGCGATATGATTTATGCGATAGCCGGGCTCTGTCATGCCGAAGCTCCGCAAACGTTTGCCTGTGGAATATGTATACATTTTTATGACAGCTTGACTTGTCTTGCATTTGGAAATTATATCGGTTTTGTTAAGGAATCTTCACACATGTTGGTCACCAATATTTCGATTTTCAGTCTCTGTGAAAATTTAACCTTCGTGTACTTGATTGCGTTGGAGCACACTTAAAAATCTAAGAAACATTGGTTGCGCAATCCAAAATGTTGTTTGCAGTTTGTTCGAAATGCAGTTTAAATGTATTCGAAATTAAAATATCTTCTAAAAACTATTTAAGAATATAATTGAGGATAGTTTGCTTACCTAACTCATTCACATGCCATCGGAAAGGATATACTCCAAAGAGGACACAACAAGCCGTGAATAATGGAATAGACATTGTTGCAGAGATTATTTGTAAAATCAGGACGGTCAACAGTCTTAAAAGGTAGAAGGAAAGCATTAAAAAATATTATTCCAATCGATTACTCTTGTTATATGTGGAGGGCATATAAATATCGATATTTTAAAGATATTTTCGTTTTCGTCAAAATCGGGTTCAAGGAAAAGAGAATCTGATAATTGAGTACATTTCAGAAAAGTGTTCACGTCTGTTTTTCACCCGCCGTTTCATCCGAGGTACGACTTGGTTAACCGTTTCGTGTTAAAACTAAACGCCCGTTTCCGCTTCTACCTGGACACGAATCTGAACTAAAAACTCGACACGAAATTATGTCCAAATGTTACCATACGGCCCTAAGTTAAGACTTCGTTTCTCTATTCTAACCGTTTCGTTTCCGTGTTACATCGTCCGTCGACACGAACCGGTTTGATGACCTCAAGACAGAATGATGACATATTTGTTGCGAACTCTTTAAAAATTCCAAACTGTTCACAATTTTGAATAAATAATTTACAATAAAGCTAGAAATAGGCCTATATAATATTCACAGCGTCAAAATCTTACACACCCATTGAAAGTACATCTTGAGGACCAAAACAGAGCTACTGCGGCAGCCATGAAGAAAAACCAAGATGTCCATATCCCTGTCAATGACCTGGATGCGAACTCATGAGACGCCGCTATTGCAACTGTCTGTAAAAAAAATATTTTTACATTCCTATGCAAAACTAAACCAGAATAAGTCTACCCCAGAATTTAATTCTAGAACTCTGCTCTCACCTGACTCAATAAAATTATTACGGCCACTCCAATTTCTGCATACGCAATCCGTCGTATGATGATGACCTGAGATTCGACCGTGACATATTTCTCACCAGCCATCCTTTAGTGAAAGACGCCGGTTTATTTCTCAATTTGGCACTTTTTGATTCCTAGGAATCTTGAAGTATAAGATTTCAAACCCACATTCTTATTCCGATTCCTACCGTGACAAGGTACACTCAGGCTTTCCTTTTGTTAATTTTCTCCCCAACTTTCTCCACTTTGTAAGGTTAAGTCGAAAGCTTCTGGAACAGAATAATAAGCTCACCCTCTGAGCGAATCGACACGAAATGCTCGAAAGCAACAACAGAAGTGTTCTCAAAGTCTTATAAATGCTATACAATTCCAATTCCAATTCTCTGTGGTTTCGACTTTCCAAGTTGTTGGCCTTGTAGTTATAGTTATGTGATGCCGTGGGGTTTTCGGGAGTTTTTTCCCGGACTGCAAACAAGTACAGTACAATGTTCCTTTCTTTAGTTTCGATATGCTATTGCCATTCCGATTCGGGCTGAATTGAAACGGTAGTCCGTCTGAGAAAAGAAAAGTGGCTGGTTGCCTACTTCAATTCATATTGTCAATATTTCTCCCACGTCTAACAGAGGAACTACTTTCAATGTAAAACCCGAATCGAACGTATCTTTCACTGTTATTCATTTCTAGAGACCTGATCACGAATATAAAGGTTTCGTGACAAATTTATTTTATAAGACCATAATACGCCAACATTACCCCCACGACAGGTCCAATGGAAATATATTTGGAATATTCTACAAATTTCTGTTCTCAAGACACAACTTGAAGTTCCAGGGATTAATTTTGCATCAAAAGTCAATTCCTTGTTAATCAAAGCCATTCTAACATAAACCCCAGTGTTTTGTACAAATTCGAAGTGTAGGACACCATTTCGATTCACGTATATTGTAAAATAATTCTGTAACTACCTAGTATTGCAACCACCATTGCCTTGCCTTGAAGTATTCAGGTCTTTGAGTCGGAATTCGTAATCAAATGCCAAAGCGTGATATGATGCCACAATAATGCCATACCATGTCCGTGCACGGCTAGAACGCTAGAACGCTACAATGCAATGCTAGTAGCTGTTAAAGCTGTTGCTAGTCAATACCCGTTATTGTATTGTGTTGAGTGGTGGAAATGTAAAGTGTAAACGCATGACGGCCCCATGAATAATTTTGAACGTATTGACTTATTTCTGACTCTCACCAACGTGAACAATTTTTGGAATATGAATTTATCGTAGCTCTCGCCAGAGAAGACTTGTAGGCTTTTGCACTAGAAAGACATTATCGCAAATATCGCCGCGGAATGGCAAAACCTTAATTTATTTATGGACCTGAGATATGATAAATGCACGTTAGCTGCAATGTAATTTATATGACTGTTAAGATGGGACTTTTAGTCTATCCGCCTGTTAATATATTAAGGATTTTTAAGACAATTTGTAGTCCATCGATTATTGTAGAATGGCGATATATATACAGGGTGTTTCTGAAATATGTACCCCCCTTTTGAAATTAAATATCTTCCAAACGGTTCAATGGATTTG
>JAQFYE010005050.1:0-12463 GCA_034694305.1 Protaphorura glebata
GTACGACTTCTTCTTAGTTTACAACTATTTTATTATCTCTCAGACTACTTTGAAACTTTTTTTTGTAATTTTAATATTTTAAGATTTCGAAATTTATTTATTTTGTGAAAAAAAATTGTGCACCGACGTCATTGTGCACCGATATTTAGTTGAGTTAGCGACGCTCAAAGTTTCAAAGTAGTCTGAGAGATAGTAAACGCCCTGTACATAACCTTTTTGAATGCTACTTTAGACGGAACACGTGCTTCGTGGTATGTTTTAGTTTTGTGATTACTTCAAAGTAACTTTCTTAAAGAAAAGTGCGTAAAGTCGTGAGTACAGGAACTTAAAGCTAGTTAGGTACTTTGGTAAACAACCGTAAGAAGTTAATGCCAAGAAAGCAACGCAGCGGCAACTCTTTGGTTTCCTTTTCTTGGTGATCTTTGCCATTACAAGAGCCAACTGAGAAAACTATGTAGTATGTAGTATTTTGATACTAGAAGCCGAAGCCACCAATGCGTTGGGTGAAACTGCTGTCCGTCTCGTAGATTTGATTCCATTGGGAAGAAAGTTCTGCTTTTCATTCTAGATTCCAGGCGTACATTGTGAGTCAAGTGAAGACTTAATAGGAGACTACACGACCTATGTACACTAATACACTCACCCAATTTTGAGGTTATCGACGCGTGTTAGCGCCGTTTTGCGAAAAATAGAATAAAGGAGAGGGCACACAACTTTTGAAAAATTGTAGTTCGTTGGGTATCTCTAGCTTTCTCATATGTTGTAGTCCTTGGAAACCTGAACAACTTTGTGAAGGATCTACCCCCAAAAGTCTAACCGTTGGCCGTTAGAAAAATACTATTGAGAATGTGCGATGGCGTATAATGACTTTCACTTTGACTTTCACACTACGTCATCGCACATGGCTAACAGTTTATTTCTAGCGGCCAAACGGCTAGAGTTTTGGGGTAGGACATTCACAAATGTTGTTTAGGATGCCTAGGGCCATAACATATCAATAATCCAGCGAATTCCAGCGGCGTACATTTACAACCTGAAAGCTTCTTCCTGTACCAGTAAAACTTGATCATGACGTCACTGACCCGCTGACGCGTTAAATAGTGAAAGAGATAGGGGGTCGATAAAGTTGGTGTCACTATTCTTGAATTAACAAATCAGATTTTGATAAGAAAGCGTCGTCGAGTTATCTTGGTCTAATTATCACTTTCAGAGAGGGTAGGCTAGGCAGCTTAATTGCTTTTGACATAGAGTACAGTACTTGGGGCACATGTGATATGTGAATGGCAAGAGGAATTAGCGAAACCGAAACCGGTAGTCAACTTTGACCCAATTCTGGTTCAGTGGTGTGGATCGGGTTCCTGATATGAACTTTATGAAGAAGCAACGCAACGTGAGCTGATTTATATACTCGTAGTCCTGAGGTTCCCACGGACTGACATATATGTCTAATCGTAAGTGGAAGGTGAGTTGATGGGTATATTGGAGGAGACGTCGGTGGGCGCTGTAAAGAGATGAGAGTTAAGTGGGAGTGAAATGGAGAGAAAAGAGAGAGTTTGAGTGAGTGAGAAGAGCAGATTAAGAGTCTTCCTTTCCAATGGGATTATGATGAGCGGCCGTCCACGGAAACTAATACTAGCTCCACAAAGTTCTGTTCTCCATTCCAATGTAACATTCTCCATTTTCTTCCAATTCAAGTCAGGAATCAAGGCTATGATTTGTGTATAGCCATAATCCATCTGAGTAGGAACTAGTAATTTCTGATGATATTAAAACATTTCCACGAGACCACCTTCAAGTGGTGACCACATGTCTGCTACGGATGTTTATTCAGTGGTACGCATCGGTCCACGGTAATTCACACCGTCATGTGCTCATGTGTCGTGTGATCAAGAAAAATTTGTTTATGCCGTTGTCAATTCTGGCTACCGGTGTCACTTTCTCCCCTTGATAACCCAGGAGTTAATTGGTTCCGCGTAGCAACTAGTAATATTAAAACCTGTCCAAGAGACCACCTTCAAACCGTGACCGTCTGTCTTCCTGGGACTCAAACGTTCACCCTGTGAACTGTCCGTCCGCGATATTTTGTGCTAGCCCAAGAATTTTTTTTTTTTTACCAATGTTACTTTCTCCACTTTCTCCCAGTTGGAGTCAATATGGTGGGAGATATCCTCGATGACATTGCACTGCTAAACTATTCGAACAAATTGAAACCTTTTTTGGAAGTCACCTGAATTATACGAACACAATTTTAAAGACTCCTGCTTTTCAATATGCGACAATTCAACGCAACTGACAAGAGCAGAAGGTTGTCAATGTCGTCGTCAATTCTGGACTTCAATATAACTTTCTCCACTTTCTTTCAGTTGAAATGCATGCAACGATAGGAAATCAGGGAGGCTAATGTGTACTTATTGCGTACTTCGTATGGACGTAGAGGAAATTAGACTCTCCAGCTGAATACATGAAAACTTGCTCCAAGGGCAATCATCTAAGCCCACTTATCTCTGTTTCTTATAAATTGTGTTATGTTTCGTTAATTATTGTGCGTATTTTAAATGGATTCCTAAATATATTGATTATCAGAAATATTTTTTACTATTTATACATACAACCTAAGATTAAACGGGAATGGTCAAGCACAGTATTCGGTCAGTTGTAAGCATGATTTTTTTTAGCAGTTTTCGCATCACTGCTAAATGATCCAGATTTTAGCTTCGTACATATGATTTGACCCACTCCTTGGATTTTCTAATATTAACAATAATATTAGAATCTTGAATTCTGCAAAGGAAAGTCAACTACCCAGATGTAACATAGTTATTGTGTTGGACTCCTGCTGACATACCACTAGCAGTGCTGCCTTCTCTTCTTATTCTTCTAAGAATAAAGGGCCAGCATGTGCGTAAATTCTAATGTTATGTCATGAAGAGTGTAGTCTACATATTCGCATAGTACATAATACGTTGTGCTTGCATGTGTGTATATTATGTTATGTTGCGTTATGTATGTGCGTCTGATTTTCACTTTGAGCTTTCTTTCTTTGGATAGATGAGTTGAGGAATTTGGCCGGGTGTTGTACTGCCCGGGTTTTATCCTGGCACTGTGGCCAGAATTTATTCAGGAGGGCGAAGATGTGAAGTTATTGCCACGATGAGACTTCCCGCCGGCACAACATCAAAATGCACTTTGCCCTTTCCCTTTCTTTTTACGACCACATTTTATAACTCCTTAGGAGTCAGGAGCTACACGATCCCTTTATTTTTGTGCCTTGTAGAGGCCTTCTCAGACCACCCGATCTTAGAAATTACCTTCCCGAGAGAGAAAGTGAGAATAAATGTGTGCGAAATTTGGAGGAAATGAAATGGTCGTGGTTAAAATGGACGTTCGCGCGGGGTGATTGCGCTCTGCTTCTGTTTCGCGTTGATGCTTCAGTTATGTTGAGTCTTCTTAAATATAATATTATGTTTTCGAATTCAGAAAATCCCTCACAACAACGCCTACCACTTGGTCAGTACTTTCAGGGTCTGGTATATTTCTTATTATCTTGCCTGTCTGGATATGTATTCACACATACGACGGTGTTTACCTTACATTTCGGATCAAACGCAAGCGTATATTATAACCCTAGCGCGCAAACCTGAAATTAAACTCGTAGAATTTTCTTGCCCTCAAAAGTGTTCAGTCTGAAATCGTTTCTCCTTAATGATTCCTTTTGTTTTTAGAGACCTTCTTGTCTTGTTTTCAGTCTTCCTTTACTTAGAACCCCCATTTCTTCGTCCATCTCTTGAAATGTGTCCCAACTCGCCTGAGCTCAGCTCCTCTGAATTTCTTCTCCACTGCCGAACTTCATTTCGATTCTCTTCACAGAAGTACGGACAAAGAACAAGAAAGACTTTTCTCTTCTAATTTCTCCCCACAAAGTCGCTCTTCATTTAGTCCTTCAGTTTACGACTACAAGGGATAACGTTTAATTGTAAAATTCGGATTGTTCGAATTTTACTGGAAAAATTCGAAAATAAATCTGGTCATGAGCTGGAATGTGTACTTCGTTAATATCAACTGCATCCCAGACGAGCTCTTGAAATTAAATGACGCTTTAATTGACGGACGTTATTGAGTTTTTGTATTTTTATTTGACATATGAAGGGTACCCCTAGTACCCCTAGTAGTAGGTAAAGTCCTGAATACAGAAAATAGTCCTAATACCAGACGCCATATTAGGCATTGTCTGCTGAGCGAATTGAACCCTCACGTGGGTTAAGTAGCAACGGCACTGCTGCGATGCTACGAAGGATACTGACACCTTCTGGAGGTTTAGCTTCAACTTGATCTGAATTTGACATGCAAAAACTATCCCTTGTGAGTTCTAAGGACTCATCACGCGTCTCAAGTCAATTAACCTTTGCATCCCATTTGCACTGAGCATTGGTTATCATAATACTACTACTTCTCCGTTTTTGTTGGTCTTTGGCCTGAACGCCCTCATTGCTTTCTTCCCCCTGAGGGGACATCTGGGGAAATCGCAGTCATTAAACCCCAACGCAAAATTGCATAGTCCTTAAAGGTTGCTCGTTCGACCGTCCTGCATAAGCGGTAAGTTAACGTAGCGTAGCATATGTCAGACCAACTTGTCTTGCTCCTTTACTTTGATACCTTTCCCAGAAAATTTAAGTGTATGTACATATTCAAGAAAATGCCCGCGAGGAAATACTCTCACGGTTAATGACCTCAAAAGAGTCGGAAAAGACTTTTGTTTGATGTGGTTTTAAGACTTAGACCAAATAGAACCGCTTTACCGCTCGGTAGCGGTAATGCAGTAGATAGTTGAGATAGTGAAACTCTAATGGTTATGAAATCTTATTTAGACTTGAATTTTTCCACCAAAATTTTCATCAATATTCTCAGTTTTAGCGCTCAGACGTAAAAGAAAATTGGATTTACGGGTAATTATTTTCTCATGAGTAGAACGTCGCAATTCTCTTCCTGGTTTATCTGTCTCGGCAGGATCTCCAAAGCAATTAAGGCAACTCCGGAGGCTTCTTGTCCTTCTTGTGCCAATTAATGTTTTAAATTTCAACTGAAATAATCCAAATTTTACGTAGTTTTGAATTTTTAAAACGGAAGGATTTGTAATAACTGCACGTATCTGTCGTACTCATTTGACTTGTAAGTCAGTTAGGCATATGCGTAGTCATTTAGTAAATGCCTAGTAAGTTTTCCAACCACAAAATCAGTTATACAAATGCCTAGTCGGTTTTGCAAACGCCTTGCAAATTAAATAAATGCCTAGTCAGTTTTGCCAATGCCTAGTCAGTTTTGCATATGCCTGGTAAGTTAAGCAAATGCCTAGTCAGTTAGGCAAGTGCCTATTCTGGGCTAGTGCTAGCCTAATTGTGTAACTATAGAGTATGCATATGATATAATACCTGGATGAAATGCTACCGCCCTGAGTACCGAACACATATTTGTATGTGATCTAAATCAGAAAGTCGGCAAAGTTGTGCCACTGCCGATAAGATTGACAATCTGAAATGCCATATCTATTCTTACAAAGTTAGTACTAGGAATCCTAAATATTCGATACACCCTGACCGTAATGAAGAGACAGCTCGGACTGGACTGCAAACTTAGACAGTTAAAAAAGGAAGAAGACACACATTTGGATCAGATTCCACGAACCGGAACTTCCTGCCGTCTTTCTTCACAATCATCATTTGTCTAATTAAATCTAGCCACATATCAGGATCCAAATCCCTATATAGCCTTCCTTTGACCCGAATTCGGATTCATCCATTTTTCCTCTTCGTATCCCCAAACTTACGTTTAATTTTAATTGACAAACTTTGAGAGTATTTTCAAATTCACAAGTTCACGTCTACAGGTCTACATAATATTAGTAGTAGTCCGTCCATGGGAATCAGGGTATGATATTCTCATAATAATATTTCTCTCACGATGGAAGGAAAAACTCATTCACGTTTGCAATAATAAATTATCATGCAAAGTCAACAAGAGTAGGGCGAATAAAGTACCTATACGTTTGCAAGGAGAGACTTCCCAAAGTTATCATCACAGACTTGTCGACAGCCACGACCTCACAAATAATCTTTTTCATTTGATGAGGACCAAAATTGTAATAAAGTGAATGTGAGGGAAGGGCGGTTTTGTGCTTTCTTCACAGGGTTCCAAATATGCAGGGTGTGACGTGAGATCTTCTTGTGTGAAATGCTTTCCGATCACTCCATTCAAACTCATATCAATTAACGAATGTCGATATACCTTCGGAGGTAAACAATTTCTACATCCCATTTTCTGAGATCCGCAATCATGTAATACATATTTCGCACCCTTTACTTTCTCAATATTTGTATACCCACTTTAGTAGTTCACCCGTCTCAGCTTTCTCCTCCTTGCCAGAAGCCGACAATGAAAATGAAATGAAAATAAAGTATGAAATAATAGAATATTAAAAAGTTTTGTGGAAGCTTGGAGAAAGTTGTGGACGGGGCAATTAGTATGCAAATTTAACGCTTGTATCTTCCTTAGAAAAGGAAATTAGATTATTGTTGTTGATGGGGAAAGAAGAGAGTAACACTGGACTGTTACGTTGTGGGATTGCCCATGCAAAGAACTTTGAAAACTTTGCCCTCATGTAAATATAAACAAAAGAAAGACATTTGAGCTATGAATAGCTAATGGGCTTTCACCACCGCATGCCTCTTGGCATACTTGATAGGACTAAGCTTACCCTCGGTTTTAAATCGGTTTAAGAGTACCGAAATAGTTTCAAATTGTCAGGCATGGATGAAATGAAATTTGAACATGCTTACTTACATTTCTTATCTTCAAAAGCTACAGAAATTGTCCATTTTAATTAATTTAACAAAATATTGGGTCTCTTTTATTCAGTTTTGCAAAAATAGTACAGTTTTAACGTTCTTTTTCGTATTTCAGACGTACTATTTAGTTTAATCCTTGTAATTATTCAAAATTCAATAAATATCCTTGAAAATTGATTTCATTGTCAAACTAGCTCTAAAAGGAAGCTAAACTTAAGATTTGATTGAGAATGAGCCCATTTAACAGTGAAGTGGATGATAGGAAGAACAATACATACTCGGTTATCCGTAGGTCCAGGTGGTGAAAGTGAGCTTTCACCCGGACACTGATTTTAATTCCTTCTGAGGATTTGTGACTCGAGACACGTGCTCAGGAAATTATTCTCTGCTCAAATTGCCGAATAGAGTGTGATGACAGTATAGCGCACCATGCCGGTTAGTGGAAAGGACGGCGCGGTTTGTACAGCATGGATGCATGGAATGGGGCGACAGGACGCGAAAATGATGTGACTTCAGAAAGTGTTGGTTGGTTGGTTGGTTGGGGGAGAAAATCCAATCCTGATGATGAATGATGTTTGATGTCTAGATGGGCCCCGAAGCACGTTGTTCTTGACTGTCCAGCATTTTTGGCTCAAGATGTGATCGTCAGCCATGTCCGAGATATGCGCATGGGACGAAGAACATTTCATTACCTTTTATCCGGAATGGTAAGTTCTTTCATTCAGTTTACATTACCCTAGTACGGACGGATGAGCGAGTTGACGTGACTGGAATGAATGACTAACTCAAAAGGGTTTCTGGACCCAATTCGTGTGTCCGACGGAATGGACACATGGCTTTTTTTTTGGAATGTCAAGTAATGAAGAATGAAGGTGTAAATGGAGTCTAGGCTCACATTTATATAAAGTTGAGGCGGAAACATTTGGAATTAAAATTCGGATAGTGCTGGACCATGTTTTATTTCCTCGCTGAAGGAAATGACATCGGACTTCTATTATTGGATTTGTTGTCTGTCCTGAATTTTTGATGTGTGGTCGACTCGAGAGCTAAAGTCGGACATACTTTGTACGAGACTTATATATGACAGTGTACCGTAAATACCGAATTGGAGTCACAGTCTTTGTATCGCTTCATTACCAGTTTTGAAAGGTACACACGTAATGTTAAGTTTTTTCATTTAATTACCATGACTTTTCCTAAGCTGTGAGGTTTTCACCTTGCATAGGCAGCGGTTATTCCCACTCGGGACCCACACGAGGATCCCGATGGATGCTTAAAAAGACATTGGGTCTAGTGGTGATAGTGCAGTAACACATTCGTCAAAATGAGGCGAATTCTGAACCTGCATAACAGGATAGCAGGTTTACTCCCTCATAGAAATAAACGATAAGCCATCATTTGACAAAGAATGTGTGATAGCTGATCGCACACGTCCAGAGTACCTTTTTTTAAATGTGTTGAATTTAAATACCAGTAGAATTTTTCTTAAGTAGCAAATTGCACTTAAAAATAATTCCTTTAAAAACATTTCCCAATGTAAAGATAAGTAAGAAAGTGTCTTTTCTTCGTTTCCCTTCGAAGTTTTCTCCAGACTGTTCTTCCATTAGAAGGATAAGTTTGTCGTCGTAGTTTGCCATGGTGTGTGCGTGCGAATGGTCTTTTCCCTTGGCTTTGAATGGGAATGGAATGTTCATTTGATTTGCATATCGGACTCTCATTCTTCTCTGAGTTTAAATGATCTCTTCCTTTTTGGCTGTTGTGTGTAGGCAATGGATGAGCCCTGGGAGTCGTCCATTAAAGAGTACGGTGTAGTTAATGTCACGGGTTTCCGAATCGTGGACCCAACTCGACGTACCGTCAGGGAATTTCTCAAGAAATGGGCCATGCTTGATGTCGCCGATTTCCCTGGGGCAGGGAGAAACGCTATCTCCGTAAGTTCTTCCTCTCTCTTCTCTTACTTTCTAGCCTTAAATTCTTTTCCGTCATCAAACAAAAGCCTGCCTTTACAAGGGATACTATTTGAGTGCAAAAGTTAAAACTACAGCTGACTCTGTATGTCGAACAATCGAAATTAACGAAAATCGGTTCGCATAAGAGCATAAGACAAGTTCGACAGATGAACAGAATTTTCATATTTATAACCAAGGCTTTAAAAATCTAATTTTATCCTGATCTGAGTTTTGTATCCGATGAGTTTCTCTCGTGAGTTAAGCTAAACTAAGCTAAACTGAAAGTCCATTGCACAAATTGCGCTACTGACAAGGCCCACATTCACACGTGTAGATTCTTGAATCTGGAAGATAACGGAGTACAGTAGAATACGGCTAAGCCAAAGCTAAATATGATTAGACTCTATTAAGAAATTCCTTTAAAAGTTATGGGACTGTCAAAGCCTTCACTACTAAATCTTCACCAAGCTCTCAACTCACACCCACCGCCATGCCACCAGTTTACAAGAAATAATTTAATACGAGGAGCAGAGCGGAGACACAGGAAAAGTTATGACGGAACATGGGACCCAGACATTCATTCTTACTACGTTTAAGAACTTGCTACATGAAACTACAAAACTATACACTCTAGACTGCACTTCCAGTGTCGGAAGGAAGGTGGTCCCAAGGCCCGGGACTGGGAGATTTAGGGGCCAGAAAATTCTTTTTAGCGAAAAATTAAAAATATTCAAAGATGAACAGAATTATTTGCCAACTATTTTAGGAACATTAGCGGTATAGCTCAGAGTAGCAAGTGCCTAGTTTATATCCATAGGGTCAGGAGTTCAATTCCTGGTGGCCCCACTTCCTAATACCTAGTGGGTATTCGCATGATACCTGGCCTTCAGAGATCTTGGCTTAATTATTTGGGGTCATGAGGCCTCTAGAGTAGCTTCACTGAAGAGTCACTGGGAATTAAACGCGAATTTGATCTGACTAGGTTTAAATGACTTTAACATTGCTTAACTTTATTGGCCCGGAATTTTAAAACATCGAAGGGCCAGGAGGCTTATAGCTCCGACCGATTGCACAGAGTGCACACACTGTCAGAATTGGCTGGGCTTTAGGTGGCTCTTAACTTATGTACTTACGACTTTCTCCGACTTTCACTTCAACCATGTACTTGTACTACACGCACCCGGGTTTTCCAATTTTCAAACGGTACGGTAGAGTGCGGAGTAGAATTCTGTAGTATAAGTGCAGCCTAGCAACACTCACTCCAAGAAGTGTTTACCGGTTTTCTTCTCCGAGTGAGGAAAGCATCTAACCAAAAAAAGAACAAGTTGTATGTAGTTGTTCATCCTACTCCTACTGTATTTTTGGAGACAACGCAGCCCAGAATTCACAGGAAGTATTTACTACTTATCAATAAAATTGTGCGCTGTTATGTGTTGCAGTCTTTCCAACGTTTTTAGATTGTTTTCTTTAGAATTTTTAGATTTTAATTACAAGTCAAAAAAGATAAACCTCATTGTGACCAACAATCACTCCGTGACCTCGACGGCGGTATGCCCTCCATAATTTGTAATTATTCTACTTATTTTATTTTGTTGTTTCCCTTTCTGCCATACTACAAACTTACGTACTTCCTTAACCCTAGATTTTCTTGTGCAACGCTCTCCCTTTGTACGTACTCTCTAGTCTCTAGGGCCTAGACGTAAAATGTCTTACTCAGTTTTTCTAGAAGATTTTTTTTTCCGAAAGAAATCTCGCCTTCGTCTTTTCTTTTCTTTTGACGGATGTGAGGAGATGAGATGAGGGTGGAAGGGATGCGTTACGTGATCACTTTGTTCATTTTCTATCTGTACAATAATAATAAGTATGTGCAACACAGAACAACGAGAAGAAAATGTCTGATATAAATTACATATACCGTAGAATAGAATAAAGTTGTAACTTTTGGATAGAGTTTCGCAATGTGTGCGTGCGTGCCTGCGTGCGTGCCTGCGTGCAATTTGTTATGTCATAATATGTTACTGGCGACTCCAAGAATACCTAATTTACAAATCTCAGTCCATTGTACCATTTAGATAACGTTTTTGTTGCAATATGAGGGAATATGTGGTCTTCCTACTTCACTGTGATGAGGGTTCAACCCTCCGGACAGGCTATTTATAGTAGTCTAAACTGGTTTTTCGCAATGGGAGTTCTTCCCTACTATTACGGACTCTTTGCATATGGAATTAATGAGAGCTGGCCCACTACTTATTGGAAAAAATTGACCATAACATACAACCCTATACACTCACACAATTTTTGCTTCCTTAACCCGGGGAAAGTTCATGGGAGACTTTTCTCTGAGCAGAGCTCAGACCGGAAGGCTGGATCCGGTCTAGAATAAGCGGGAAATGACGGCAGTCTCTCCGGAATTTTCCAAGAAGAAAAAAGTTAAGTTGTAATGGCATTAACCATGTGGAGTCTAACTTCCTTAGTGGCGCGACTCTTGCTGAGACCGCAATTATTAATATTCTGTCTATTCATATACATATGTACGCATGGAACTTTTCCAAGTTGATGAGTTTTTGATATGATTAATAGCAATGTTTGAAAGAATTGGACATTTATTGAGTTCGAAAATTTTCTTATACCGTGGCTGGTTCATTTCTCAGTGCAGAAGTTCCAACCTGGGTTTCGACTTTCGACTATTAAGTTTTTGACATGACATGTGGTTATTTCTTGCACTTAATTAGAAGATATATATGTATTTGATATGATATTTTCCTCGCGAGCCAACTTAAAGGGGTTTTGTTATAAAACTATGTAATTTGTGAACAGCAGTTTAGTTCTCTAAATGATCCAGATATCAAGGTGAATTGAAATTATAAAAGACTACTTCCGAAATATAATATTTTTGTAGAAATATGGTAGGCTCACAATTGATTATTGTGAAAATTCTGTCTGCCATGCTAACTCTGTACTTCTGCCTCAAGTTGGTTGGCGTGCGCCAATTTGCCCCATCTAGCATTTGTGGGCTTGCTTTGATGGTCACATGTACATGTACTTATGGGAGTGGGATAAGCGTTTGTACATTTACATGTCTATGTAAATGGGAGTGACCCACTGGTACAAGGCTCCAATGTGGCGCAAATTAGCTTAGCTTGTCCTACTTAGGCCTGATTGCTGTCATGTAATAGTCTGTCTGATCTGGTACACGCGGAGAGACGGAATGAGATGAGGACTGTATGTACATTGTGACAGGTACTCTGGGAGCTATGAGTGCGTTATTGTCCGTGAAATTCGTCTCATCTGCTTGGGAAGACACACTCAATCCAACAAAGTTGGAGAAAGTACTCACTTTATCAAACCTTCTTTTACTTTTTCTACTTTAATGTATGAGTTGACTTCTTGCAATGATACGCCACTCCACAGGCATTCAGTCCTAAATCCGCACACTGAAAGTTTTTGAGACCCAGTCATTCGAAATTTTCTTTAAAAATGAAAACACTCTCATTAATTGACATTTTCGTCCTGGTTACAAGCATCTGTAAAAAAATACCCCCACCTTGATATTGATTTCACATATCTTCTTCGCATAACTCGTGAAAGATTTCTGATTCTGTGTTGACTGGACTGTTGGCCATTTCTACGACCCCCGTGAAAGTGACATTATTGTCTTCATTCTGTAATATATAT
>JAQFYE010005051.1:0-12459 GCA_034694305.1 Protaphorura glebata
CGAAACAAAGTCTCCAGTATTGGCTAAAATCCTGTCTTTCAAATATGTTTGCTCCCTGATTTTCTTACATTTCGGACATTCTTTCTAGAACAGACACTAAAAACGTTTCATTGGGTTAGATAGCCAGGAGGATAATTTAATCTGCTTTTTTTATTTCTTTCAAGTAGATTCGTTGAATTAAATGACGGATTCAAACCTAGACCTAATTTCATAAATATTAATTCAGATTCCGTTCAAGCAGAATTTCATAAAGAAATTTCCTGCTGAACCTAATAGAAAAGTGGGATACATTTGGTAGGGTGGCGGCTGGGCTAATACGCCCCACCATAGAGCGAATGTGCTAATTAGCCCCACCGCTTAGCAAATTGAGCTTGTGGCTACCAAAGCATGCCCATAAATGGGAGTGGGGTAAATTAGCACACCTTGCTGATAAAGGGAAACGTTAACACACAAAACAAAAACTGTGCTAATTAGCTCCTATATCTTGGCATAGTAATCTCCCCTGGGCGGGTTAACGGCGAACAGCTGTACTAATACGCCGCACTCCCCTAACAACACGAGCATACGGGAACCTCTACTAGAGCACTCCCACAAATGGCGGATGGGGCTAATTAGCACGCTTTTCCAAACTGGGGCGTATTAGCACACTCTACCCTACAATATGGAATGGTACAAACATATGGAATTACTTTAACATGTGTAACCAATTTCCAAGTAAAATTGTAGGGACTACTTTGTATTACCTGAAATTTTAACATGCCAAATTAAAAGAGAACTCGGTGTAACCATACCTTGGTATTTTGCCAGGTAAATTAAAATGGTTATTTTTTTCTCAAATTAGGTTATAATCAAGAAGGTCCAACACCTGTACAGCATGCAATTCTGTGGGTTAATGTCTCTTGTGTTATTGGATACTAAATTCGCCTAGTTTTTCATAACATGGTACACAAATTAGTAAGCAACAGATTTTTGAATATCAAGAGTAAGAGCGGTGTTCTGTCGTTTGTTTGCTCTCATTATTCACAGTTTCAACATTCAGAGTGAGACTGATAAATTAGGATTTTAAAGCGTTTTGCAATTGTGCGTGCGGTCCCAGTTGTACACCTCATTTTATCAATAAATCTAGACACGAAATTGCAATTACGAGTATGTCACAAAAATAGGTTGGCTATTTCTGCCCGAATGAAAGAAATCGTGTCGAATATTTTTAATAATTGAGTGAGAAAATTATTTCGGCACTTTGTCTTACTCTTATATAAGTAGTTAATTATTAGATTAGTTCATATACTTTGTATAGCGCATAAATTTATTGCGGGGTCGCCTAATTAGTCCGTATTTAATTTAACATTTTCTAGGGTGGCGAGAGATTTCACAGATTTCTTCGCAGGGTATAAATTGACTTCTATTTTATCAGAGGAGGAAGCCCTGACGGTGGCGAAAAACCTCACTAAAGTATCAGCAAGACATTGTCGGTTCGAGGGAATCGTACTCCACACATAATGAAATTATTAAACTGTGTTACTGTTTCTACGGATTTACACACGGGTAAAAAGTTATTCCGACGATGAGTAGACACCCTCGTACTTTTGCATTGTCTATTTCCAATCGAATTAATAAATTGACGAGTCATTGTCATTAGAGTGAAGGAAATGAATGAGGGAGTGATCGTGAATTGTCATCCAGTTCAAATGTGAACCAATCATACAGCACATTCTAATTGCCGTGTGATATCACTTCTGTCAAGTTAGACACGTCATTAGTTGGGCATCCACTCACCCAAGTTTAATCTTGATGACCCATATGTACGTATTCTCAAGGATTTGTTCTGCGTTTCTGTATTTTTTTTATGTTTTTTATAAGTTATTCAAATTGTGATCATTGATTTAAGACCTTAGCGCACAACGACTAAATATCGCAAGTGGAACGCCACAGCATTGACGTCAGAGAACTTACAAATTTTACCTCCAATAATAATGAAGAACCTGAAAAAAGGTTTTGTTTACCTTCCTATTTCCTTCTATTCCTATTAAACCGAATAGCACACAGAAAAGAATGACTCAAAAGACTAGGGACTTCTGAAATGTCAAAAAATGCCTATGAATTTGTCGAGGAACATTTAGCCGTATCGGACTTTCACACGAAAAATGGCTTCCATGTGGTTTTCGATCCAGGCTATAAATTAAATACAAATCAATTTATAAGATCATCTCCAATTTACATCTCATTCGTGCATCAATATGGCGAAGAATTCACGTTTTCTTGTGCTGACCTTGAGTGCTTACCTTAACATTATTGGACGCGCTCCTAAGTTACAGTACAGAGGAAGGAACCGTTGTGGCGGCGTTCCAATCTTGACCTAATCTCAGCCCAGGTACAAATCTGACACGACCCTGACCTGTGTAATAAGAAATAATTGCATCATTTGCATTTGACATGATTGTTTTGTTAAACGTGCCCAGGCTGTAGAAGCCGTACTAAAAAGGCTACTCAATTACATGTACATTCTAAAGCGAGCCCTTTGAGATTTGAAGTGATTTCTTTTATTATTCTGGTCCGTCTCTTTCACAGTTCTGAATTTTTAACAAAAATTATAAGTTACAAGATTTCTAAATATTCGTGTGTGTGTGTGTGTGTGTCATCTATTTCAAACTTCAAGCGACTGCTATAATAAAATTACCAGGATTCAGACTCCCCATCAGGAGAAGGTACTTTTGAAGCCCGGTAGAAATATCTACATTTTGACACTGGTTTCATCGATTCTTCACAGTATTTGTATTAAAGCTTAATACTCTGATCTGAGCTGTTATCGCTATTCCGATAGTTCTCAATCCGTGTTCAAATGTATTACAAAATTTTATTTACATTTATTTTTTATTTCCTTCCTGATACCTTATTGAAATAATTTATAGTGTATTATGGAAATGACATTGAAAGAAGACACAATCAAATGTACTTAAACCAGAAACAACTGGCAGAGATAAATAAAATATTTATTCAATTTTTTGTATTTTTAACAGAGAGATACCCAGTGAAAAGTTGCAAAAATGAAGCGATCTGATCCATACCATTTTTATGTTAAACCACTGCTAAGAATGCGATTGTCAACGTCGAAAAGTCTGATCCAATGACAATGCCAACGTGTTGTTAACAAAAGATGCACGGTGTTTTTAAAATTTAAATCCCTGGTTTTGTGCCATTCTTAAAATTATTCGAATCTAATATGTGATATGCATAATTACAACTAATGTGAAACAGATAGATCAATTTAATTTATGACTAAATTGTTATCATATCCTAAAATCAAGAACGTCTTATTCCAACTTCATCTTTTGAACTCCAACAGTTATCTATATTCATGTTTATATTCCTATTTTGGTGTTTGGATTATCTTTTATCGCATTATTTCGAGGTGTTTAACTCATTCTTGTTATCAAGTGCTGTCCGCTTGTTTACAACAGTTAAGTCTGAAAAAAAATAAAAAAATAAAAACAGCCATTCTATATTTTATATCTATATCTTTTATATAATCATCTTTTTGTTGAACTGCTCTATTTTACGATTTCCCTCCGAAATTTGATTAAATGGATAATATAGTCCATCTATTCCACCCGCACCCGTGAGTCAGAATTTAGAATGAAACAGTCCGCACGCGACCGAAATGTGGTCTTTTGATACAAGTGGTCTATTAATTCAGTATAAAGTTGAATTATTTGCATGCAAATTACCATAGGCCATTTCCAAATACAGTGGTTGAACGAACAAGTGCTATGGTACTCCAACTCCAATCAGACACTCCGGCAGATCGTAGTTTGACCCCAGATTTTACCGACGTGTAATACGAAGTCAATGACGCAAAATGAAACTACTTAATTAATGTATATCTAATTGAATAAATTAATATGTAAAATTTAAATAAATATTAATAAATAGGAACTTATCAGTCGGGCCGCAAATTTTGGACCTCGTAATTTTAAGGGAAATTTGTTAGCTTAAGCGAACGCCAATAAGCATCGCGCTTTACCACTTATACTCAAAAAATAATTCTATGTATCCATAATTTAGATATGGCCGGGGGACAATTTGGGGCAACTACTGTAAAATGGGGATTAGTAGCCAGGACGACTATTAAAAACCGATCCCTCGTGACTCATTGAGCGATTATGCGAATTACGCGCGCGCTTACGCTCTTAAGGATAACCATCCCATGACCCGGATTTTATTGTGTTCGAGTTGAGACTTCTAATCGATTATTGACGATATGCGATTAATTTTTAACAAATCTTTTTTTCGGAATCTATAAATAATTGCTTTTCCTGACCGCACATCCATTTTTGAATTCAAATAGACATGGTTTAGTACAAAAAAGCTTTGGCATTTTTGAAAATGTTTGGAAAGTGAGATTCTGAATTTCACTTTTACTTTCAGTGTTCCATCCTTGAACTAATAACTGAGGTACGAAATATTTTTATGCACGCTCTTAGTGCAACTTTAATCGATTTTGACTAAGACTGGGCTGCGCATGCATGGTGATGGTTCTTAGAAGGTTGCCTTCTTCATTAAACGATAACTAGAAGTGCTTACAATTTTCTACACTGGGTCCAGAAATTCATGTCTGATGGAGCATTGTTAGACGACTGTACAAATTGTCAAAATTAGAAAGTTGCGCCAAGTGCACTTGTCGATATCACTCTCGTGAAGCGTGGAATTTATTGCTGACAGAAAAACAACTTTCAAATTTAACTACTTCCATTGTTCCAGAGGGTTTAAAAGAAACGAAATTGTACTTCCAAGATTTGTCCAGATTCTAGACTTCGACAGGAAGGTTCTCAAGGGAGACTCCTCCAAAATTCAGCTCAAAGCTCAGACGAGGGTTTACCAGAAATGGTTGAGTTTACGGAATACGCAACGGAGATTACGAACAAGACAGGACCGCTCGAGGCGGAATGGAGCGGATCCAAAGAACTGAATATTGTTCTAAAAGTCCAGGAATCAGACAAACCGAAGGTGCCGAAGGATGACAGTTGGACGAGTATTGGTGCAGAGCCGAATCCGAAGCTTTGGTTGGTGATTTGCGAAGACGTTCCTGAAGCTCGTCAAAGCAGGATGACGTCGGTTGGGGATCATTACATTCATTTCGTGAATCTGATGTTGAAATTCCTAGCAATGTTTTTCGCATTCGGCCTTATTATCTACGGCATCCATAATATGCTGGAAGGTCAAGCAGAAATCAGGGATCTGTTTATCCAGATGGATGAAGGACGGGCCGATGCAGCGACAATTGCAGCTGGAGTTGCTTAAGAAAGAATAATCTTGGCTTTAACTGCTAAAAACTGCAACTCTGTATTCTAATTATTCGAAAATGAAATAAATAAAATACTGATCACTGATCAGTCAAATTCCTGGCTTCTTTGGCTTTTTATTCAGACTTCATCAGTCAGTTGAAATGAGGATAGAGGAACCCCAACACTATTTTGCTTTGCTGAGGTTGGACTTATCGGGTAGCCAATGCACATTTCGTATAAATCATGAAAATAATGTCTTGGATTTTCGAAACGACTGACCTTGAGATTGAAAGTTCCAGCTTCCGAGTTCCTTATGACCTAGGCTTCTCTACTAATACGTACCAGTACAAACCAAAAGTCATGATCCACCCTTCACGATTTTATTAACCTTAATAGAAAAAAGTTCTAACTTAAGAGTAAGGGTGAATTCGTTCATTCGTCATTCGGCTGAAGGAGGAACAACACATACGAGTACAAGATACTTAAATTCAACTAAAGTTAAACGAAGGCCCACATCTACAATGACATTTAAAATCAATATTAGCAAGTTGGAGAATGGAGTGCCGAAAACGAAAGTTAAAATAAAAGCCAAGGCTACAGTAGCTCCCAACGGAAAATCATCGAATTGGGAAGCATTCTTCTGGACTCTCGGAATCTGTGCGGTATTCGTCTTATCCATGCTGACAATTGCGATCATTATCAAGAAGATTGATGGTGAAGTACTACACGAACCTAAAATGTCACAACGCGTCACCTTAATCAACGACACTATCACTGAAAAACAACTCGCTCCTGCCGAAATGGTTACAACAACAATTGCACCCGAAATAACTGGAACACAACATCAACCCCAGAAGCCTTCAGAAACTGGCATCATTGGAAGTTTTTCCTATCACATGACTATTATTGCGACCAACATCACTCTAATCATTGGCAACATTGTTCTTACGATCCGAGGGCTTCCGGCCCGAATTAATATCTGGATGTCCAACCAAGCTGCGACGAAGACTTTTTGAAAACTGAAACGAACAATGTATTAATATTTTACGATGAATATGTATATTTAAAATTATATCGTAATTCAATGATTGGAAATAAATCACCTTCGATTTTGAGATGAAATTTTGTCGCAATTAAATTATAGGATTATAATGTGTATACAGATATATTCATTCAACTAGAATTTGGCAAGATGGGTCAACAAATCCTAGTAGGGTGAGTCTATACCTATCAACAAACCGGAAATACCCCTAAATCTCAATTTCCATCACTCAGCTGTGACATCTTCATACTCTAGCAACAAATTCGAATGTGGAATGAACGCAGTTTCAGTAGTCTAGATCTAGATTACTTGGGTGTCCATTTTCATTTTTCTTCATTCCGGTGCAGATTAATTACAATTAATAAAACTGTAATTTTTAATTTTCATCTGGACTGAAGTGAAAGAAAATAAATCTTGGCGTCGAAATCAGAATTTTATCCGCGCAAAAGCGTGACACAAACACAATTTGTGTGTGTGTGCTTGTGTATCCGTGAGAGGTCAACAAACTCGGTGCCTCATCCCCATCTTTCCTATGTTAATGTGGCACCGAACGGAAAAAAAGACAAATTTTTCTAGTACCAGCGAGGTATCGACTCACCTACTTAGAAGCTAACTTCGTCGTCAAGACATTTTGGAATTGATACATATTGGAAATCTTGGTCTTCCAATTATTATGCGGTCGCAACGTAGTGAGACGTGCATCTCAATATTGTCCGGATTCTCTGTCTGTCTGTCTGTTTATCTGGAAGCTCTCAATTCTTCTTTGATGGTCTACAAACGTGACGCGCATGACCCTTGACCCATCGCTCCAGTCGAGTTCACTGGACAACAAGATTTGACTAGTACGCCCCTATTTAAATCGGGTCAACATGCCGCGGTATCTTAGTCAACATAATGTGAAGAAATATGCATTCTACGATGACAAAATATTTTTTTTGTTTTTGGCTTTGTTGATTTATTGTAAAACTGCCCACACATGGTTCTCAAAATACCCTGACACAGGTCACACTCTTGTGCATAAAATTTCAAAACACACCTTGGAACATACATCTTGCACAAGAAGCTTTTTTCTCTGTGATTTCTGCTACGTGATATGATCAGAGTGAGCATGGTGACATCCGGTACAGACAAATTCTAATTTAAGGCTGGTAAGTATGCGGCGATATATGAATCAAGTCCCTACATGTTCAGTATTCAAGTACGTAGTATGACGATGTACTTCGCTTCCCCATTATCACTTGGTGGTCGGAGACAGTTGATAACCGGTTCATTTCATAATAATGTAATAAATCACTGTGAGGTTCTATGATTTACAAACACTTGGTCCGACAGATGATTCTGGAATTTTAATCACTTAGATTTAGATTTTGTTCCGATTGGTCTCATATGCAACCAAATGATGAGTTTGCAGGATTAATTTTATTTCTGTTGTCCAATTAAAATCTAGATCAAATAAATCATTATTTTACATTGCAGAAACCATAATCGAAACAATAACCTAAACAAGATCTGCAAAAGCAGATCAGTCTGTCCCGTACTTTCATTTCTTTCTCATCCCTGTTGCTCTTTTCTTTGTCTCCATTTTCTTCTCTCGCTCTAACCAGTGCGATCCGTATTCTTACACAGCGCTTGGGCGGTTTATTCTAACATTTCCCAAGTTATTACCACAGAGCGCACCACCAATTCAAATATATCACTACGACAATCTTGATCAAACAACCCCAAACAAACATATCCAGTCGTCGACGAGTCAACCACACTATTCGTGAGTTGAGGCATTTTTGACCACATCTACTGTCATTCGTGAGTATTTAACGGAAATTAAACATTTCGTTTCACGCGACGTTAGTATTGCTGGAAGAAATCGTCAGAGAGAACAATACAAGATGGATAATACTGAAGAAGCAGAAGCAAGTTCGGGTTCCGGTTCCGATTCAGATTCAGAGTCAGGATCATCAACTTCTGGATCAGACTCCAGTTCTGGTTCAGAGTCAGGATCGAACTCCAGTTCTAGTTCAGGGTCAGGGTCGAGCTCTAGTTCTGGTTCAGCGTCAGATTCTTCATCCGGGTCAGACTCAGACTCGAGTTCAGGTTCCGAGGCAGGATCAGAATACAGCTACGAGTACACCGATGATGAATTAACACGACTCAAATCCAGATTAACTGAAGAACAAATGAATCAGCACAGATTCACTCCCAGTATTTTTAGTTTGGATTCGAATGGACGAAAACAATTAGAGGTGGATCATATCTCCAGATATTTCCGACGGAAATTAGATGTAGAAGACCATCAGTTTAAACCGTACAGGTTACCGAAAACAATCAGGTCCGTAATTAACCTTTTAAACGCTAAGCACAAGTATTCTCGGGCCTTTGGCCCTAGAATACTCAATAATTGTTTACGGTTTATTCTTATCCAGGAATTTGAATTTTGGCGTATTCTATTTAGTGAAACTATTGAACTGGAACCATTGGACATAGAATTTATGGAACCGTTGAAACCATACAAACCAATTTTAGTCAATGAGATTGTTCCGGGTGGTGTTCCGATCGTTCTGCGAAAAATAACCGGATACCGTGAACTATTAGATAAGCGTGGTTTTCAAAATTCCTTGAGGGAACAGTGTGAAATCGGGAGTTCGGGTCTGCTCGGATTTGACGAGAGGTTTGCCAGACAGATAAAACCAAAAATAACATCGAATTTAGTTCTAATGATTTCATTCTATACAGGAACTTGATGGAACTTTCAGACTGTGAGTTTGATTCAAAATCTCGAGCTCGGAAACGAAAAAGATCCGCCCATTGCTATAAGGAAATAGCTCGGAACCAATACCGACTTCCAGTTGGTGGGAGGAAACCGATCAGGCGAAGGTCTAAGAAACCTGCATCTTCAGGAAAGAAGAAGCGTGGGACTAAGGCTAAACGGCGAAGCAAAACTGCTGGTTCAGGAGGTTAAACACATACGATAAAATTGCATTAAATTGAAAAAGTTTGCCATTTCGTTGACTTCAAATATTTAGAGTCAACAAAAGAGCGCAATAACTATTTCTTAAATCGAGAATAAATCTTCGCAGGTATTCGACGCAAGAAAACGGCTTTAGCGAAGGGTAAAGGATCTAAAAGTATCAAGTCAGCTAAATCGAAATCCCAATCAAAAGGATCTCGCAAAAAGGGTGCTGTCGGTAGCAAAAAGGGTGCTGCCGGCGGGAAAAAATCTAAAGTTTCCAATAAAAAGAAATTAAAGGAAAGTAAAAATAGCGTTCGGAGTACAAGACCGGTTGTCAGTTCTATTCCTAGTCATGTGATTCCAAAGCAATTGCTTCCAAGCGGAAAAAGCACTGCTGCAAACCCCTTTGCTCCGGAAACTGCGAAAACTACAGTCCCTGGGACTCCTAAGGCCTCTGCTCCAGATACAACCAAAGCCAAGAAATTTGAATCGCAAAGTCCAGGGACGCGAAAGACAGCTCTTCAAATAAACAAGCCATTATTGAGCGAACCTGAGGAAAAAGTAGGATTTTTGAATTGGGTGAGAGGAAAAGGCGTCGTAAAACCTCCCGCTCGGACTCCAGCCAATACTAAACTTGCCACAAATAAATTCGAAAAATCTAAATCTGTCGAAAGAACAGGATTTTTGAAATGGATTGGAATTGGTAATTCTCCTGCGGTTGAAGGCACGCCGAAACTCCTTGAAAAGGATAAGGAAAAATCGCTTCCGGAGGATCAGTCACGCAAAACCGTCACGTTCGACGAAGCAGCAGTCGATAAATCAAAGGCTGATAAGAAGAAGTCTGAAGGAGATGCGGAGAAGAAGGACCATAAACACCATCATAAAAAACGAAAACGTGCACCAACCCTGACTGAAGAAGAAATCGCGGCGGTAAGAAAACATGAGCTTCATTTAGAAAGAGATGCCGAATGGCTCGAACTATCAGCAAGTGACAAAGAAGACGAAGACAGACTTCGATCAGAAACTTTCGGGAAACAAAAATTTAAATGGTATCTCTACATCTTTTTTTGAACTAGTAGGTAGAGATTCGTAATTAATTGTGGCTGTAATTTCTAAAATTTTGTGAGTGAAGGATGAAGCCCGATTTGAGTTACGAGAGTCAATTACTGAACAGAGAATTGCGTGTGTTTACAAATGTCCAGAATTGGGCTGGTCGTCAACCTGTGCACAGCAAAAACGATTTGGAAGCCGGATTAGTTCAATATGTCATTGCCAGAAGTAAACAAATTCCTTTTGCTGTCACGAGTTTAATCTTGTGGATCTCATCCGTATTTATAGTTCAGGGATGGATTGACGTTTCGACCGGATCTGATCCTGAAAATATTTATACGTGAGCAAAACTTTTGAAAAAATACTGGTCAAGAGGTAACACATAAAATTCCTTAATACACAGGAATGTGGAGAAGTCGGAATTAGAGAAGTACAAAATTCCTTTGTTTGCGTTTCTGGCGAATCTGCTTTTACCGGCTCTATGGAGCATAACTGTGTTACTGAAGGACGGCCTGTTTATCTGCCAATATCTGAATTCCGTGATGGCATCTCTGACTCAAATGGAAATTTCTTGTGCAGTGGGAATTCGACGCTTGGCCATTGTGAATTACATATTTATTTCCATTTGTTTCACACTCTTGTCGATCGCATTTGCTAAGGACTATCCGAGAACCGTAAGAGGAAGTTCTGGTTTAATTTCGATGCTTCTCTTCCGATCCTTTGTTCAAGACATCAGAGCAAACAAATATCTAATTTATTTCCAATTATTCGGATTCCTTTTCAATATGTATGTCGTATTTTGCTCAAGAGGTATTTTGACATTAATGCAATTGCTAGCCTCAGTTTTACGACAATCTGCTCAGAAATGGAACTTCAAGTTTGGAGCTAAATTCGGACAATGTAAGTCATTGCAGTCCGCATATTCATCTCAAGGGAATAAAGATGTGTTTGATTAACCAAATGTATAATTTCAGTTGGCCTGCGGAGTCGTGGTCATTTGATCCGACTAAGACTGAACCAATCGCTCATCAAAATATTCGTGCATCATCGTTTCGTCATTGGATTGACCTCTTTGTATGGCCAAGTGTTCGCGACACCCATTGCAACATATTTCTTATTGCAGGCATGTGTTTCTCCAGTTAATCTTTTGAGATGTGCAAACGATAATATATGCATTGTCCCCCCTTCTATCTCAAGAACCACAGGAGGTACAATGAAGTGGAATACCTCATTGGAAAGATCAACTCAAATGATATCTTAGACAAAATATTCCAGCTCCATCAGCGCGCGGTGGAAGATAAACAAAATCGGGTTTACGGTGTTTTCCACCCGCATTTTCAAGGTCTTGCGCTTGAAAACCCATGAAAATTTTGTAAAACGACCTCACCATCACATTCGTAAGTGCCTTCTGAAAATTTTGAGCCTTGATGGAGATTTCTGAGCAAGTCGATTTTGCCCAAACATTTCACTTTTCCAGAAATTTTGAGCAAAAATCGACTTGCGCAGAAATTGTCGTACTATAGCTTAAATTTTTCAGGAGACATGCAAATGTGGTAGTGAGGTTCGTTTCTAAAAATTTAGAAGTTTTCTAGGCTACTCAACCGGAACACCTTGAAAAGCGGTTGAAAAACGCCGATAACCCGATTTCTTGTCATCCCGCGCTGCTTTCAGATGGAGCTAGAATATTTTGTCCCAGGTCTAATTTGAGCTGAACCTTCCAACGTGGTATACCACTTCGTTGTACCTCCTGTGGTTCTGGAGATAGAGGGGTGACAATACATATTAGTCGCCCTGTACATTCGAATTTCTATGAACTGATTGGCATTAACTTTGAATATATTATTTTTTTTACATACAGCTATCTGTGTTTACGTATTACTTAATTTACTTGTATCGTTACAAAGAGGGAAAACCGGAAGATTTTAAACGAAGTGGCGGCGAGGCATTCCATTTCAGCCGCACCCCTAATGTCACTGGAATACTCATTGAAGTACGTAGTTTTGACATGACCTTCGAAGGAATGTTAACCTCAACTGCTAGGAGTATTAATTTTTACCGATAATTACAGAATTACCTGTCTAAAGCGGAGGACTACATGACAGTATTTTGGGCATTAACACTGACACTGATTGACTTTG
>JAQFYE010005052.1:0-12459 GCA_034694305.1 Protaphorura glebata
AGTGCCCGGGAATATTCCCGGGCATATTCCCGGGAATATTCCCAGAAAAGAAAATGCCCGGGCATTTTACAACGCTAGTGATGGAGCCACAAAAGACATTTCACAAAATTCCAGCCACAAATGTTGCGACAATTCTCCAGACGGCCTGACTCGTCATTCCATCGGTATGGAATCACTTTGAAAAGAGAAGCATATTTAATAGTGATTCGCAACAATTTCAGACTTGATTTTGAAGTCATTTTGATTTTCAACTTTGTTTTCTTTAGGCCGATAAGATTTGAACAACGTTGGACACCTAGAAGTTACTGTACTGACGATAAGCTAAAATAAATGAGATCAATAACTGGTTGTCTCAAAAGTTGGCGATGTCTCAAAAGCGACTATTTTTGCTCGCATAATGCATTTCACTTCAGACGTCTGAAAAGTTCTTGAAATTCATACATAATTCGTGAATCCAATGTAGGTGGATTAATTCTTAGGAGTATTCTATTCTATAAAATGAGACATATAAGCATATAACTGGCCCGCGGTTGCTGGAAAGTAATAAATAAAAATGTGCGTAAATGAGCCACATACATTACCTGGGTATGGAAGTTAATAAATATAGTGGATACACAGAATGTCTCTAAATTATTGACGAAGTGACGAAGTCGACTCGGATAGTCAATGCATTCGTTTCAATTCTTTATTGAGTTCTGAATCGACGGCTACAAATATTTGACCGTCTTACATAATGGAGAAAGTAGAGATTATTGTACAGGGTGATTCCTAACGTTTCAGTATTCCTGCACCGACAGGTAAGTTACAACCAATATATAATTCAGAAGATGATTTATTTGATATTCCAAATTCCAAGTCAAGTGTTGATTTCGATTCCGATATTTTCTTACGAGTCAAGTTCAAGTTGACCTCCGGGAGCCATCGTGTGATGACCTAAAGGCAAAACCGTGCACCGCGTACTTGACGATTAATTTTTTTAAGTTTGCTAGCCTCCGGTTTAAGACTACGACTACGACACATACGGGACACTACACAGTACAGACAACAAAACTCGCTACGCCCATTCCCTTTAACTTCCCATCTTGACAATATAGTTATCAGGCGACCTTGAATTGACATTGGTGACCTATTGGTATCAAACGGTCCTATTTACATCTTTCGCGAATACAAAAAATTGTCCAGGGTCATCTGGAGCGTTGGGGGACTACGTACATAAGCTGACACCATCCACGCCTAAATCGAAAAGAAGTTAAAGTTAATCTGCTTCAATGTATGTTGGTTTGGTGTGGTTTATTTAATTTATTTCATCAATTTTTACATTCCTCGTAACAATGTCGAACATTGATTCATCTAATTTATTGTGTCATTCATATGTACACTAAATAAAAAAAAACCATCCATTCTCTGTTGTCCTTAGAAGCTAAATAGAATTTTCGTCTCCCATGACCAGGTACCTCCGGGATTTTAAACATTTTACATAAAATTGAACACTCTGATTGTATCCGAGACACTTTTCAAGTTAAAATTAATGTCTGTACAAAAACAGTAGGCACCTCTGACGTCACCGACAAATCGACACTCATAACGTTGTCAAGCGAATTTGGGAAGAAATAGGAGATAAGGTGTTGTGTTTACGTCAACTCTACTGGCCTAAACGTGAAATCCCCCATTGCAGATTTCTTACCGTATCAGCTATCAATTAATAAATGCATATAATATCAATTGAAAATTTGAAAATCATACCATTAATGGTGTGATTTTCAAATTTTTCTAAAAATACCCGCTCTGATGTTCCCCTCGTAAGTTATCCAAACATAGTTACTGTCCAATCGGACTCAGGTAAACATCTGTAAAGTCAAATAACAACTAAATTTAATCTGTACGGAAGTTTGGTAACACTCATTCATTTGAGTAATCACCTTTGGTCGTTCTGTCAGGCAGCTCAATTTAATACTAACTGAAGTTGTACGATTTCTTTGTCAGTTCGAACCCTTAACTACAGAAAATTCAATGCGTGGAAAACTCTAACAAATTATTAGATCTCGACGTCAATGATGTATTTGGCCGGGCGTCATCAATTCGTGCACCGCGGAACAATTCAATGGAAGTGAAACTTCAGAATACAATTTAATTCCGTACATGAAATTTAGAGTGCTTAAAATTTTCCGAACTTGTTAGCTTTGTTTCTTAGGTCAGAATTTGCCAATTTTTTTTTAGTCTTAGTCACCAGTCGATGGATTTAGTGGGTCGCATGAATCACGTCAGTAGTGGTTGACTTAATATTGTCAGAGTATTTTAGTAATACCCACGCTGGAAATTGTAAAATTACTTGCTTCTGACTCGCTTAATTAGAACTCTGTTTTATAATTACTTGGATTTTAATTCTTTCACAATAATTGATTCGTTCAAGATAAAAAAAAACATTTGAAAGTCATAATCCATCATTTATTACACGTAATCCTACAACAATAACAATTTCAAATTTCCATTTTTTAGTAAGTCAAGAAATAATAATGATATCCACTATTTTGGTTTAGACAAACTAGGCTGCGTTGGTCCACAACTATCAGGATCCCAGGGCTGAATTGGTAATTTATCAATAGTTAAATCTCTCTCAAAAACTGTGGGATAATCTCCCAAATAAAGTCCAACAGGTTTGTTAATATCACTGTAGTCCAAAAGGAATTCATGAAGTCCTCCATCCAAATCTGTATACATTTCATGAACAATGTCCGAGTCCCATTCCAATGAGAAGGTCGTATTTGAATCAGGTAATTTATTTAACCACCCTGTAGCCCATTCACCGGATCGGAAGTATAATCTATCTGGATCACTTCCAGTTCCGTTCACAATGGTCACAACTATTTCTCCTAAAATAAATGGAATTGTGTTATTTTTGTCAAAGGTGTCATCCAACTTTCACGTAAAAGGCGAAGCCACTTTGTGTTAATTGAACCTACCTGAGAGTGCGTTTCCAAATAAGCCAGTAAAGTTTTCAAGTTGTACTTCAACTGTAGGACTTTTCATGGAAGCCATCTTTTCAAAATACTTTTGCCTTCCCGTTTTCAATGTGTCGTCTTTTGAGCCCTCCTGTAGAATCTTTTTGCGGTGGGCATTCACAGTCACATTTTTACCTTGAAGATGGAAAATAACAGTTTTGACAATAATATCGAACTGCTACAATTTTTCTGTCAAAAATGTTCTCAGACATCGTGATCGAAATCGTAGACTGGGAAAGTCGATAGTCCAGCTACAAGATTTACCTGTCAGAATTTGAAAAATCTGATTGTGTAGAAATTCATGATTAGTTTCAGGATTCATTCTGCCAGGGCCACTGGTTGATGTGAAGATGCCAATTCCCAATGCTGGATAAAATGATATGAGACTGTTATATGGTGGAATGTATCCACCATGAGAAATCCTTTGCCAACCTGAGACGCGAAAAGATAAAAATGTGAATTATTTCCACCTACTTACATTATTTAGTGGGTTAAGTATGGAAAATCCTTGTGTTTACCATCATAAATTCCAATACTAAATCCTAATCCGTACGCAAAGTCTCCAGAAATAATGTCATTCATTTTAGTTCTGAATGTTATCTCTGCACTCTCTTTGTTTGCACTTTCCAACATCCAACTCATTGCTTCCTGTGCAATACAATTGATTATAGTGCATGTGCTTCATGAGATTACATTGTAATGATTTCAGATTGACTTACTTCTGAAACGATTTGTTTCGACCCTACTTTTCCTTTGTTTAAATGGAACAATAAATACTTTGCCATATCGTTCGGAGTGCTAACGACACCTCCTGACCCTAAATCGGTTGTCACTTTACTGAAATAATAAATTAATTTTGTGGTACAAAAAATTCGATGGATTCTAAAATATTAGATTATTTACGCACTTAAGGAGTTTCATATTGAAACGATGTGTCTGCCCATCCTTCCTGTAATACCCTCTTGATATATTGACCACGTTTCCATAATCATCGGAGGGACGGATGACCGTACTACTTGTCATTCCAATATCCTCGAATAGTTTTGTGAACTGTATATAATGGACGTCAACAAGAAAATAAGTCAGAACTCAAAATTTGTAAAACAGTGGATTTTTTTTGGAATTGCCCCTGTTTTAATGACGCCAGTATTTACCACGACCTTGCCTTGGTATTCTCACAAATGTTCAGGAACCAACAGATTCACTTCATGATTTAGATTTATATCATTCCAGAATCGATAATGATGTTGATAGCAAGGTACATGTCAAATTTCAGTAATTTTGAACGTATCGACCTAGTTGATCATGTTGCCACACAATTCAATTTAAATTAAATTAATTCGCTAAGATTAAAGGCTCGTTCCAGCTATAACTACGGATCAAACGAATATGGCGCTATTCCACTTCCACAATCTTATGATTACCATGTCTGGAAGTGTAGAATTAGCCATAGCAGCAATTATTTCTCCAGCAAGTGCAACAATAGCATTGTTGTATTCAAAATCAGTCCGGATAGGACATTCTTCCGGAGCAAACCTTAGTCGACTGTAAAATAAATATAATATTTTTAAACTTCCGTGAAATGCTGTGACATTCGACTGAAGTATTGTCATATTGTCAATACTTTTTGTCAGATCACAAACATGACAGACGGCTCTTAGTTTTAGAACTATGGTCCCTTGTAACAGGTTACAAAGTTAATTTGAAATATAAAAATACAAAGCACAAAGGAAACAATTACAATAGAAATTCGTCCACAGTCTTATAACTTCCTGCAATTATTGAACCCCAAAGTTCGTTTACGAGGCATGTCCTGTGGGCAAGCATATCTCGGAATGTTGTACTTTCAGATCGGAAACTAAAATAATAATAATTATTAATTTGTTTATAAGTCAATCCTAAATTTTAGGTCCTGGACTGTAGAAATAATTACCGATCACTCAGGGTAAAATTGTATTCAGGATATAATTTTCGTATAGGTATGTCCAACACAGCTCCTCCTTTTTCTGGGTACAATTCACTCAACGTTTTCACAACCAGAACAGCTGTAAAACTCTGTAATGTAATGATTATATTCGGTATATTAAAAAAACAAGAATATTAAAGATTTTGATTTGATTTCCTTTATTTCAAGTGCAATAACCAATACAGATTCGACAAGTCAAATCAGTTTTGTTGTCAAATTAAAATGCGGTCTGAATTGACTACGGTAAATTGATGTTTAAATAGACTTACATAAATATAATTAAAAATATTACGAAATGTACCTTTGAAATGGATGCAATGAAAAATTTTGAATCCTCAGTCGCATTAATAGAATTTTCCACATCCCGTAATCCGTATCCTTTTGCCCAAATATTTTCTCCATTTTCACTAACAATTGTCAATCCTAATCCAGTGATGTGATTTTTTGGAACGAAATTTTCATTGATAATTTTATCAATTTTAATTTGAATCTCTGAATTTAAACATGAGCTTGAGGTTGTCATTAGTAAAATTGACACGGCGATTATTGTGACCAACATTTGGTTAGCTTGAGCAAACGCAAACGACTTTGTCCTTGTATCTGCCATTCTGGACCATACTCTTTACACATAGTGTGCTCTCTTCAAACGTAACCAAATTTATATTGAAATGTGAACAAAAAAATGTTACACAATTGACAAAATAGAAAACAACGTAGCTTATCTAGATAATTGAAGTGTAATTTGTCACGCTTGTCGCGCAAACAAATTATACTTAACTACGTATTGAGACTCATGGGCACAATTTACTAAATATATTCGTATCCATTCTATGTTGTATACATACACTATCAGACATATGAATACGTCCGCCCTGAAAATCATTCTCTACACCGCATTTCTGGAGATAGAAATTTGAAAATTTACATAGACCTAGAAAAAGCGATTTCCAAATACAGGAGGTGGTCCATTTTCAGAAATTTGGAAAAGGTCAAACGTCAAAATTTTTGACCCAAAAAGTACTTTTCCAAGTAGGTCACCAAACTTTTTTTAACCTTTCTATTTCTTTCTTATGTGGAGGGTATTCCAATTCTGAACATTTCGACGTATTGTACACCTCTGTGTGAATTTTTTTGAATTTTTAACAAATATTTCGAAAGTGTAGAAAAGGGTCTAAAGTCATGAAAATCGTTACTTTTGACACTTTTCTCCACTTTTGAAATATTTGTTAAAAATCTAAAAAGAAAATCGCACAGAGGTGTACAATACGTCAAAATGTTCAGAATTGGAATACCCTCCAGATAAAAAATAGAAACGTGAAAAACAAATTTTGGTGACCTACTTGAAAAAGTACTTTTTGGGTCAAATTTTTTGACGTTTGACCTTTTCCAAATTTCTGAAAATGGACCACCTCCTGCATTTGGAAATCGCTTTTTCTAGGTCTATGTAAATTTTCAAATTTCCACCTCCAGAAATGCGGTGTAGAGAATGATTTTCAGGGCGGACGTATTCATATGTCTGATAGTGTAAGGTATTGGCGCTACCAGTGTTCAAAGTAATGTCTATTTTTGGTCAATATGGAAAGGAAATCAAGCCATGACCTCTGGTGACCTCTAACCGTGACCGCAGGCAACTTTCGGTGTTGATAGTTTCACAAACATTGTTGAGGTGATTAGCATGTACAACTTATCAAAAATACAGCCAGATTTACCGGAACCCTGGCTTTTGCCGATGTTCTACGTATGTATCCTTTGTACTTCGGAGTTCGGACATTACTTGGATATTTTTGCCGATTTGTAAGGTCTGTTAATTTTGTTGTTCTTGTTCAGAACTTTGATATCGATGTGGAATCTATTTGAAACCCATTCAATTCAAGAGCAACAAGCCATGATATTATGTAATGTATCCGAGTTTGCATTAATTAGCACGAATGCCAGTCAAGGTTATCTACATATATCCAGAGCCATGAATGAACTACAAATGAAAATTCTTTAATGATCCGTAATTATATATTTACAGGGTGGTTCACGAATAATCTCCTATACATCTCGTATCTGCAACCCATTGGAGTGTTTGTGTAACATTGTGCAGAGATTCGACTACTCTACAGTCGGGATTGACAATGGACCACGAGTTTAAGGGGTAATACCAATGCAAAATCGACTATTCGAACAACTGGCACAACGAATTTACGAAGCACATTGTACGCTTAAGTATACATGGACGAGAACACGTCCTACATCCACTTAAACTTTACACTCCGAAATCCATAGTCACAACGTGGAATTCTCGACTAGGGTTGTAAAGAGAATGTTCCCGGGAAAATTACCAGGAAACTTATTTTTAAGTTCCCGATGGGGAATATATACACGAAAACAGAAAATTTGATGTGGATGTTCATAGACTTCATTGTGAAGTCAAACTGCGCAAGAGAAAGTGACATTTTTAGTGCACTCACATAATAAAGTGCAGTTTACCGAGTTCGCACTCTACTCCAAAATTGCATTGACAAAGTCATTAGTACCCTCAAACCTTACTTTAAAGTTCAGGATGATCTCCAATGCAATATAATGGAAAATTAAATATTGTAATTAAGTAAACCGGTTACACATAACTGTTTTCTTTTTGCGCGATAATCAGGATAACACCGTGAATATTCCCAAAAAGTAAATTCCCGGGAATTTTACAACTCTAGTCTCGGCTGCAACAATGGATTTCGGCGACATCAATTTGTTTTTCGTCAATTCAATTGAAGTGATGCTTCAGAATACGTCTCAATTTTCTAAACGAAGTTCAGAGTACTCAAATCTTTACGCAATCGGAACTGGATTCACGTCGGCATTTGGCAATATCGGTGCATCGTGAATCAGATGACGGATTTTCCGTGAATCCAAGTTTTTTGTTGGAAGTTAAAGAGTAACAATGTGAATAGTACTCTCACCTGAGGCTTTGGCCTGAGCTTTGGTCCTAATTTGTTACACATTTTCAGAGTTTCTTTCACATAAGTCACCAATTAATCCTTTATTTTTGATTTTTCAGTTGATCCACAACTATTAGGATCCCGGGGTAATTTATCGAGAGTTAAATCTCTCTAAAAAAAACTATTGTGTCCCCAAAGATGAAAGCGCTGCTGGTTTGTTAATATCGCTAAAAATGTCCAAAAGGAATTCTTCCAAGTCTCCTGAATCCCCCTAAAATTCGTGAATAACGTCCGAATCCCATACCATATACCAATGAGTAGGTTATTGCCACCTTGTGCTTTTGCTTTCAGTGCAGTAATTATTTCCGACATGAGTACCCGTCGGCACAATTGTGTAGTTTGAAATTTTGGGCGACTTGACCATGACCGCAAGAAATGGCTGTCATATCAGGAGTAGCTGACAGGCAGTTTCAATTTTGAACAAATTATTGTTGATTTGTTTCATAATCATATTAAAATTATAATTTACTGTTGTGTTCTGTTCAAAATAAAATCCTAGTTGAGTTGTATTGCGCTGAAATCATGAGTCCTGAAGTCATGAATCATTTGCCTGGATTTGACATAATATACAAATCATTTGGAGTTGAACACGTTCAGAATATTTATATTTTAATATCAGTTTCCCAATAGATATGTATATTATTATCAGAATTCCTGCTTACACAATTCACGAACGAGCTTATTCAGTCAAATGTCAGACGAAACTGCGCCGGTTACAGATTAATATAATAGGGTTATGTACAACCCACGGGTTTTTGTGTTTATGGGTTTTTAAATCGTTTTTTTGGGTTTCTAGATATTTTATTAATATTGGGCTCAGATGACAGGATAACAATACGCCCCAATTTTATGAGGTAACCCCAGTCTGTGGGCCAAAAGCTCATACCAAAGCCCAGCCTACGTGCCTTAAACAATATCTTTCGTGACTACTAGCAATTTAAGGGAAAACCACAATAACTTCCCGACGATATGAGGACCTCGATACTTGTGAAAATAGCCGAAAGTACTCAATTCAACCCTCACAGCTCGACAAGATTTGATGTACATCTGGATGACCCTTCGGTCTATCCTTTCAAGTGATATAATATTCAAATTTTGGGTCCACGCACCAAGTAAACCATTCGAGGCATTGTGAACCTCCCCCAGTTTAACGTTCAGTAACAGCAAATATAGAGTCCCGCTCATCGAACATGCAACCATAAGACCTACTCCTAAAAATATTTGAGGTAAGAGATGGTGTGGGAAACGGATAATCAAGAAGTTCATGATTACGGTAAGACAGAGGGTAACATCGTTAGTAATTAGATGTAACTGGCGAGTAATTTTGTTGAGAGAATTGGTTAGAATTTGAAGGCCCCGGTAGACTTGAAGGGCTGTTTCTGGTTGACGCAGTTTGTCCGTAGTATAGACATGGACCCGACTTGGGCTAGAAATAAAACTGATGATAAGATAACTGATTTATTGGTTTGAATAATACAGTGGCGGATCCAGGGAGGAGTTTTAGGGGTCAAAACCCCCCCCTGGAAATTAAAATACTGACTAGATATAATTGGAAAAGCATAAATATTTGGTGTTAAAAGTACGTTTTACATGCAACATTATGTTACAAAAGGTCGAGAAAGTTTTTGGCCTCCGGCGGCCGCTCCGCGGGGACCGCCGCAAGCGGCGGGCGATTCCTGCTGTTTTTATTTATAGGACCCTCCCCCTGGAAAAATTTCTGGATCCGCTACTGGAATAATACAATTGTTACCAACTCACGTTAACTCATTCATCAGAAATATTGATGAACACACAAATGTGAAGATGAAAGCGCAGAAGAAAATGAGACAGGCCCATGTTGCATAAGCAAGCCAAAGACTCGGCAAACCGAGGAGGGTTTTAGCCCAGAAGGAGTACTTTCGAACCGGAAATAGTGAGCTGACATAATGAGCCGATGACGGATCCTTGTAATAAAATGTTTGTGCGAGAAATGGAAGGATGACCCCCAAAATCAAAAATAATTTCAGTAACGATTCCCACCCGCGACGACGAACAGGAGCGTCTTCCCTTCCGAATTTCTCTGTAGAAAATATTTTCTTATAATTATTTGGTCACACTCACAATGTTTACAGATAGATTACTGATATGAATGAATAGGTCAACAGGTCAAAGGAAAAAAAAAAAAAAGGAAAAGAACTCTTAGGCATAGCCCCTTCAGTCCCGCATGTTGAGCTGTGACACTCTAGCTGGATTGATTTCCAAGGGGTGCCGGTTTGACTAATCCGTACTGACCACAACTACTATCCGTCAATCTGGTAGTATACATGGTAGGACATCTAGTGATGAACCTACCAGTTAGAGCCTTTGGGCCCGTGAGGGCCAAAAATTAAAAAAAAAACAAAAAAAAAAAGGGACATTCCCCAATGTAGAATTAGAAACGGGATTCAATGGATCACGACGGGGCTTGGGATATCTTTCAAGGGGTGAGACATTTACTGGACCAAGCGTCATTTCTAGGGTTGTAAAGGGTAAATACCCGCGGTGCTTTGAATTTTTACCCGGTGAGTATTTATTAGTACACAAAAAAAGTAAAATCTCACACAATGTAGACCAAACATTTTTGAATTTCTGCCAAGTGGTCTCGTAATTCTACAGCTTAGCTTTTGGAATTTGTGATAATTACAAAATTGTGAAAAATTGTAAACTTTTAACAATTTATGTATCATACCGCCCCAATATGAGTAAACTCCCGGGTATCTACCCAAAAATTAAATACCCGGGTATTTTACAATTCTATGTCATATCATCATGCCCAATTTTTTTGGCCTATTTTACGGGAGATACGCGGTTGCAATTGAATGTTCGAACGACTCTTGAAAAATGTAATAATAAACGAAACTCTGGACCTCGATATAGGTAACGATGTATATTTCCGATAAAGTTTACCTTCGATTTGTGTGAAGAACTGAACATAGTTGTTAACAAAATCCAGTATTTCAATTCTCCTGATGTGCAGGATCACTTGAATGGCACTGGGCAAAAGAAAGAAGCACGTATAAGATGTTTGTCTGACAGACAATACAAATTTCTGTTCATTTTCCCTCAAGGATTCCAACAATCTCAAAATACAAAATAACTGATGAAGCCAAAAAAGACATTTCACGAGATTCCAGCCAAAAATGTGGCTGCAAGTCTTAACACGGAGACGACCTGACTCGTCATCCCATTGGTACGGAATCGCATTAAATAAAGACGCGTATTTAACCGAGATTCTCAACAATTTCAGACTTGATTTAGAAATCATTTTGACTTTCAACTTTATTTTACTTAAACGTGCAAGTTTTGGACAGCTGTGAAACGTACTAGTTATGTTTAGTTCAAAAAAATGAAGTGAACGACTGGAAATATTGAGTTGGAGAGAAGCTACGGCGATACTAGGAAGTTTCTAAAAGGCATAAGAGATACTTTATAATTTATGATGATTTTTGTGTCAGACGTCTGAAATGTTCGTGAATAGCTGTAGTTTGGAAGGAAATAATAAAGTTTTGATAAAGGAGAAAAAGTGTAGGTCACATTAATATTGCAGAAGTCGTTCTAGATAGTCGATATACTTCCTAGTTTGGAATGTTTGAATTCCTTATGCGGTTGAGTATGGATGGCTGGTGTCGCAAAGTTGCAATGTAATATCGTATGTAATAAAAAATAGACGTATTGTAATGTTTTAGTACGGAAAGTTCTTATTTCCCACTTAAACTACATTAATTGTCTAAAAATAATAGAGTCTTCTGACGTCACAAAAATAACAAGTTGTTGGTAGTGACATTTCGGTTCATTAACCTAGGGTGTTGCAAAATATTTTAATCCCTCCCATCAAGTGCCCATTAGTAAATAAAAGTTACGGTAGCGAACACCCTATTTCCTATTTCTCTCCAAATTCGCATGACAACCTTATGAATGTCAATCTGTCGGTGACGTCAGAAGACTCTATTATTTTTGGACAGAGATTAATGTCGTTGACATTTTCAATGAAATGATTGGAACGGAACACAATTTCAAAACACCTTTTTATTTCTCGAGCTTCCGGTATCTCATTTGACAATAAACGAACTGGTGTGTCAAGTCGGAAGTAGAGACACTAACTCCTATGGCCGACCTACCTCTCCCGTGTAAGCAACGACGTCAGCGGGTCTTGACTTAGTGACGTCATCAATCATCAAAATAATGCCGTCACTACAGAAATCTTGATGGTAACTATTCACAGAAAATGAAAAGACGTAAATAAATGAAGCGATGAATGCACAGGACTGCATTATTGAAATTGAGCTTTGAGCCTTTGTCATGTCGAATTCAATTGACCTCTTCGCTCACTTTAGGATTAAGTTTGACAATTGCTGTTGCATTTTCAACGATTAGTACAGTCGTCTCGTCATTTGTAAACGAGCCAAAACGATGATTTTGAGTAAGGTTCCGATCGGGTCGGGTAATCCGCCTATCCGACCCGATATCCGACCCGACCCGAAATATCGGATAGAAATCC
>JAQFYE010005053.1:0-12458 GCA_034694305.1 Protaphorura glebata
GATTTGTTTATTAACATGTCAGAGCATAGCATTCCTCACAACAATAGGAATAAATCCCAATTGATCCATCGGTGAGAATAATCCTCGATGTTATGAAATTAAAATGCCTTTGAAAATAAACCTAGACGAATATTACCTTAGTATGAGTCCTATAATCAGCATGTAATCTTGAAGATGTTGCATGATTTACATTTTACAAGAGTAATCTAAAATGTCTTACCTTAAAATAAGACCATTTTATCATTACGTGGTTTTCGGCTTGATTGCACTCATGAGTCATGACCACTTTTCAAATCTTGAAATGGCGAGATATTTTTCTGTGAAAATGTTACGTTGTAAAGCCAACGAGTCAGAAAGTCACTTGAATGGGGTACAGTTTCGTTTTACCGGAAACACGGAAGATTTCTAAACCATAAAGGCAAAAGTCAAATGTAATGTGGAATTGAAATTTTGAAATTAAGTTATTTATTTCTGATTATTATACATTTTGTCCATTAAACTTTTCTAAAAAGTTGAAAATGCATTTTAACTAGTGTTCAAAATAAGAAAATAATGCACTGGTATATGTAGATCGAATTCAGGGAACAAATAAAAACATGCAACTTTACACCTGTAAATTTAACTTGGAATCGTCGTATACATATATCTACGTCTTTTCGGGAACATTGACCTAGAAAACCAAATTAAGTTGCCGATTCGTCAGAAAATAAATTGTAATATAAATTTTCTGAGCTCGTACTAGACAGTAGAACTTATTTTCATTTTAATACTCAGCATTAAATTATTTGGTCACGGAATTCCGAACACCCAGCAAATTCATGCAGTTCTCACATTTTCGTCACAATTCACAAAAACACCTGTGCACATTCTTGTTATTCTAATTATGATTGAACTTAGTTTTAGTTCCATATCACTAAATTGTTTGCAAACTTGTAGTGTAGAAATTATAATATTAGCACTTTTAATTTATAAATCAGAGATTGGAAACAATGTGTCCCTAAACTGTTGTCCATTGTGATAATTCAGGTATTATTAGGGTATTGTACAAAACAAACGTTTTGTACATAAGTCTCTGACAGGAGAGAAGAAAGTAAAAGTGATAAACTGAAATGAGACTGGATGAATGGAAGTGTTTAAAGGAAAATTGGACTTGTCGAAAAGATTGGAGTCCTGAAGGGGTAATACAAAATCTGGTGCGAAATGCCAATTAGGATACCCTATCTACTTAACTACTTGTGAAATATTTTCCCTATTATTTTGACAGTGCCCCAAGTGTCCCTATAATATTTAAATTGGAGAGAGATGCTCTATAATATTTTGTCCTCTGACTGATCATCGTCATATTTCATCCGACTGCTTCCTCATAAAATCTCATTCTTCACATTGTCAAAATCTTATTTATGAATGACGATAACTATACACATAATTTGGTTTCTGCTCTAGATTAGACAAGTAATGGGAGTACTCTCACGTCTCACCCACTCAACAATAACAATGTCAGTCGGCGCTACACATTATAAAAAACACAAGTGCTACCAGTGCACACAGTGAATTTCTTTATGACAGCTACCGCATTGTTGTAGTAACATGAAGATCGCATTAAATGTTTCAAAATTCAGAGGTGATGAGGTGAATAATTGAGACGGAATTTGCATGATTTTGTTCATGATTTATAATCATGTATGTTATATGTAATCGGAGTGTTTCTCAACAATGGAAAGTGGTGAGCAAGTATTAAAGAGGAAATTAGAAAATTAAAATTGTCGCGGTCTGAAGAAATGTCTCATGGAGAGACCGTGATTTGTGTTGCTCTCTGACGAAGAGATATGATATGGGTAACGATATAAGCCGATATTATGTAACTATAGTTTGTACCCCGAAAGTCTCCAAAATATTTCTCTAACACAATTTTGAAAAATAGACGTAGAAATAGAGGGTTCAAGCTTATCAGCAATTTCGAATTGAATTCGTTCAAAAATTAACTGAACTTACTGACTCGACTAACCAATTTCGAAAAGATCGAACGATAGAGAGATTCATAAGAGCTTTTTTTATTTGGTCGGTCTTTCCAGAATAAACTATTAAACATGAGGACCATTTTCCTATAACAAGAATCATAACAAATGAATAAAAAACTTTAAGATATTTTCAGGATATCGTCAAATGAATCCAAGCCTTAAGAGAAGTTTAATTGAAGGTCTAAAAGTTGAGTTTTGTTGAGATAACTGATTGTACTTGAATAAATCAATCTCCTATTCACATTCCCAACATCCTAATGGGCAGGTAGACACGACACGTCACGAGTAACGTTGATAGCAATCCAAGTACAATTCCGTCCGTAAAAACTTGACCTAATCAGCCACGGCACCTGTTTCCTATCATTTTCTATTCTCCTTGATAAGATCTTGGTATACGGGGTTTTCTTACAGGTTTACTTAACTGTATAGCTGTTGGTTGTAGAATTCAAAAATTCAAAAATTCGCCCGAATGCTGTGTAACCAGGGGAATTTACAAAAACGGATCAAAATTCCGATTTTTTTCACTCTCTTTTACATCCTGAAAGTTTAATTTTATGAAGGTGATTCATTCAATGAATAATAGGAACTATCTTCACGAAATCTAGACTTTTTTGGCTAGATTCTACTAATACCCCACATAGGTATTTTTAGCGCTATAGGGGTGCCCGCCCGTAAGGATGGGCTAGCTTGCTAGTTAATTAATAACTTCCTTGACTACATTTTCATTAACATATCGAGTACAATTTACAGTAAAATGTTGTTGCCGAAATAACTCGTACGGAAGTGATGGGAATAGCCAAGGTTCAGTCCGCTGTAAAATACTAAATGTGTCCATTATTCATCACTCTGGATTTAATTGTCAAGTCATGCCAATGATTAACGTGTACACCGTTGTACAAACCTCGACTATTCGAGACCTTTAATAAATCTTTATTTATCCTAATTAATTATGGCTTCTGGAGATTGTTACTCGATAAGTTAAGTCGAGAACAAGCTTTTTACATGCAATAAATCCTGGGTGGAGTTGGAGTCACACATCCAGTTAGTTTTAGAAGCTGATCAAGTTTTACTCCTCCCCGTTTGGATTCTAAAGGTCAACGGCATTATCAGTATGGTGCCTTACCACTCAAGTTCAACGTATTAAATTATCTAAGTGAATATTACCCAGCGTCAGCGTGTCTGGACTAAAATGCAATCAAAAGGCATACAAACTCATGTGTGAATGTTTTTCCTAAGAAATACTGTAATTGAAAAGCTGGCGAAGCCTTCTATGTATATGTTAAGATTTGCTGTTAGCAATTTTCCGAGAAAATGTTCTGCCGATAACGAATTGTAATGTCACATTCTTAAAGTCTTGGATTTCTTAACTGTGTTCTTCGCGATGGTGGCAGTTGCGACAACATCCCATTGGATTGTGTTTTATAATAACGTCATAGCCAACATCCGGGGCATGCGAATGCTTGGAACTATTTGAGAGTAACCTCGTTTATTCTACAAATGTATAATTAACATACATGTGTTAATTACTTGCTGGGCGGTGCAGTTGATTGGCAATAAAATGAATGATTGTTAATTAAGGGTGACTCCTGCCCTTGAGAACATAAAATAAATATTTCTATGGTGCAAATGCAACGAGTTTTAATAAACTCAATGAAGTTCCAAAAATGAGTACTCGATAGGAATAATCGAAAATAAATTATTTTAAACCACCTAAATAGAGCTAAAATTTTGTATGTATAAAAATGAAACCAAGGGAAAAAAACGACTTGCTCCACATGAATCTGGGTTTTACTGACTCACCACGAATTTCTCAGCCATCGCCATCAACTTAAATGTAAAGTTTTGACTCACATGAACTCAGCCCAACTAGAGATTTACAAATTACTTTTTTTTTCCTCGTCCAGCGTGTTCCATCCATCCATCCAAAATCATACGTGAGAAGGATTTTTTATAAGAACTCAATAAGAACAAACACAGATATAAGAAACGACAAGTCAAAAACCAAATGTTAACAAGAAAAATGAGAAGTTTTGAAGGAATTGTATTTAGTTGAAATACTGCTGCTGATTTCATTTATATAAAAATATGAACTGCAAAGGTTTTGTCAGATGTTTCAGTTTTCTTGAATCTATCGCATCTTATAGCCCGGTAGAAATTTCAATACTAAAAACGTCTGTTGTCGTTCTGCCCTCATTCTTGGCCCGACAATTCAAGAATTATTTTGATAGCATATTTACTGGATAATATGATCATATTACTCATAGATCAAAACATGGAGATAAAAGGTTAATGCTATCGTCGAAAACCGCTAAGAGTTGTCCCGACTGGTGTTCAATGAATTGTAATAATGACAAATTCCACAGCGATTTATTATTAATAACTATAAATTTTACAAAACAGTGACAGGAATTGACTGTGGATCTTGAAAATAATTATTTGGATCCCAGGCTCTTTTAATAAACAACAATCGAGGTAAATTCTGTCCATAGTAGCTCTTCAAATAATCCTTGACGTCACCATCTACATAATTCTGATAATTCTCACCACTATCCATAAATTTACTTTCTGATATAAATTCATGTATCCAAGCCATTCCTTCATTCACATCTTCAGTCCGATTAGATCCTTCGTACTGAACCAAAAGGAGGTACAACGCATCACGATGAACGTAAGATGTCTCTGTTGGTTTTATGTTCCGAATAGCTCCGCCCTCAGTAGAAAAATAAATCCAAATATTCCCGCGTGGGACAGATTGAATGATTTTGGCTATTTTTTCTAGTTTACTAGAATTAAACATTTGCTTGACGTAAAAAGATTTTCTTTTGTGGTACCGTTCCACTGTCTTATAGTTTCTTAGGGTGGACCAATCAAGGTCAGCAGGAACAGCAGATTGGCTCCTTGTGGGTGCGATTTGGGCATAACTGACCTCCCGCAGAAAATCTTTGTACAGAAATGTGGATGACGTAATATTTGCAATAGCTGGGAATATTCGTTTGACCACTTCGTGGAAATGCCAGGGTTGTTCCAACGAGTCTTCGGTGTGAGTTAATCGGATATCTATCCCACCTCCGGCTGGGACAGTTTTTGACACGGCACCTTTACAGAAAACATAAAAATTATATTAATTATGTGGTAAATATTAACTTAATATGAAATATGAGTACTACCTCCAATGTATAAACCGGCGGTAGTAGTTGGGTCATCCACTTTGGCCCAATTCTGCCAAGCCTCTAGAGCCTGAAGTGAATCCTTCATGTTAAAGCTAACATTCATGAAAGTGATGTTTAAATGAGACGTCTGGAATAATTTGAATTTGAAATTTGTCACAATCCCGATGTAACCAGAACCGATTCCACGAAGTGCCCAAAACAAATCTTGATTTTGTTTAGGACTGGCCACATGAGAAACTCCGTTCGCATCCACCATCTCCAGCTCGATCAAATTGTCCATCGCTAGCCCATATACAGAAGAGAAATGTCCGGTTCCACCACCAAGAGTAAAACCTCCGATCCCGACTGTAAGACAATCACCCATTGGAAGTCCAAACCCACCTGTAATTATTTCAATTTGTTAACACTATTGAATTTGGAAATGGGCCGACCAGGAATTGAACCTGAGACCTGACGCTATTTGGTACGGCAATCTATTCAATACACTAAGCCGTATGTATATGCTGCTTTTCCGTCTATTTGAGTATTCGTATGATCTCATCTGAAATCCTTCAAAGAATTCGACTAGCCCGTAACTTGCGAACTTAAAAAGACGCCGCACAGACCTTTAGTCAAAAATTCGGATATCGCATTTGTTTGCATTTTTGATATATTGACACCCTAGACCTCCTGGACCACTTTTGTGAAGCTTTTATTCCAGAAAGTCTAACCAGTAGAAATGCACATGCCAAATGTTTGTGAGATCTTAGGAATCCCTGACATGTTCATGACGTTACAAAGTGTACCCAAGTAGTATTTCTAGCGAACAAATGGTTGGACATTTCTGGGTATGACCTTTACAAAAGCTGATCAGAAGGTCAATGACTACAGCAAAACAAAAATGCAGCGAAATTCAATTGCCTAATTTTTGTCGTAAGGATTGTGAGGCATTCTGTCATATTCCTAATTTATTTTATTCATATCGACATTCGATATATCTGATGGGTTCGGAGCTTAATTATACGCACCTGACTTCCATATTTTGTCATAAATTGCTCCAAGGAGGGCACCAGGTCCTACAGATGCTATGCCGTCTTTTTCATAAACTTTTATCTTATCCATTTCACGCAAATCGATGATCAATGTATCTCTCGTTCCAAATGAAATTGCTTCAAAGGAGTGACCTCCACTTTTAGGAACGACAGGTATACTGGTCTTTTTCCCACACAAAACAGCCAGCTGGACGTCTTTAGTTGAAGTTGGCAAGAAATATCCCAATGGATAAATTTGTTGTAATCGGAGATTCCACTGGTGATTTAGATAAGTATAATGACTAGAATTTGATTCACGATCGACGATACGATCTTTTGGAATTCCACCGATTAACATACAATCACGATACTCGGCCAAATTGTTTTCCGTAGACACACGGACAATGAATATAATAAGCATTATGGATTTTGTTAACATGTTTTTCAACTTCTTAAATCAGAAAATATTAATGTAGAATTCGGAAAATAAAAATCGTAAATAAATATGCAAAAATTTAAAATGTATATAACTTAGTTCAGCTACAAACTCAAGAAAAGCTTTGAAAATGTGTTCTAATATATTTTGTATCTAAAAAAAAGGTCCAAACCAAATTATTGTATCAATTTTGTCCAACCTAACGAGTTGCAGCATATCTGGACACAACATTTAGTCTAACGAGGGACACTCATCTGTAGACAGTGCGCACCCGGACCGAATTTATGTTAATGTCCCCGGATACTAAGAATATGGAACCGTCAAAACGCGTCTGTTGAAATCATTATTACATAAAAATGTAACTTTGTTAGATTTATGTCCGAATATATCAGGTAAACCGAGTCGGATCAACTTTTGCATGGTCAAGTGTCCGAATGTTGGAAACCTGAAACTCTAGGACCACGAGAGCATAATCATCCAAGAATTAGGAAAAATTTCCTGTGATATGGGTAGAAGAAACACCGTCTGGCGTTACCTTGTAAAATGGACTAATTTAAGATCTCTTTCATTCTAATTGACGCATATACACGCAATGAGATATCACTCAGAACGCATGAATGTCGGTTTGTAAAGACTAAAACCGTGTTGAAAATCACAAATTAAAAATAAACCCACGCCACGCTCTATCAGTTAATGTTATTTTAAACTTAAGAAGATAATTTGTGACTCATTGCCTCTTTTATACCACACAATGTCGTAAACAAATATTCTTGATTAAAGCGAAGATAATTCAAATTGATTATCCGTGCAATTCATACCAAGTGATGATTACTTATGTATTTAATTGCTCCTATAGTGAAATCTCAATGAAATACCAAAATGTCATCGACATATATGGACTGATTCGATAGAACGGAGATCCTATAATAATTAGTACTGTAATTGGATGGAATTATTTGAGGTGGAATTATAACTTATGATTTTGGCTGTGAATCCGACATCTTCAATGTAATTCCCAGCAGCGCTTTTTCTGTCTAAAATATTTATGAAACCTTAGCAAAAATATTTATATTACAGTCGTGTTTATCCGGGTTTGGATCAACTTTCAATCCGGATTTGTGCAGAATCATAATTAATAATAGAATATTCAATTTAAAATTGAGTCTACGACGGCAAACTACGGTACTGAATTTATAATGTATGCAAACGGTTAGTCTAGTATGAAATAGTATGCATATTTAAGCACATGTTCACATTTAAGTTTTTATAATTAGCATCTACTGGCATTATTTGTTTAGCAAGAAATTCAGAATTAAAGCAAGTTTTGAGACAACGGCGTAATAAGCTCGATTAACTCATGAGGTTTGAACCGACGAAAATTACTTAATAATTGTAAAACTTAATATTATACACATAAACTATTTATGAGCAATTTGCGTGCCGTCGATGTCAATTAGTTGGTTTTATCAAGAAATTAATAGATAGGCTGAAAAATATTTAAGACGAACGTTCTGTCTAAACTTTAGAGTAATCTTTTCATTCTTCTCGACATTGTAGTTCTGCCGTTCTGTTGTCTATAAACTGTTGTCTTGTACGTAATGTCTTTGGCGTCTATCTCGGGTATAAAACAACGAATAAGTATACAAAAATGTCCGGCCGCAGCCAAAATGTCTCCAACTTTAAATCCAAACTTCATCAATGTCGTGCAGCTGGAGTTGGTAAGAGACATAATTTGATCTAATTATGAAACACCCTGTACAGTATTTGATTTTTGATTCGATTTGATTTTTTATTAGAGTGTTTTCCGAAGCATTCGTACATACAAGTATGCTTATCGATTGTCTTTATTATTATACTATTATACTATTCTCTATCCCACTTTTAGCCACGCTTGGAGTGTTCTGTCTTGGAACGGTTCTTGCTTGGACATCCCCAGCATTGCCAAATATGAAATCTGACGGTGGGATTTTTCAAAATATTTCGATCGCTGAACGCTCATGGATTGGACCAATGGCTACGGTAATGTGAATCAAACCGGCGTGGACATTCGTTTGTGTGTTTTTCTGGTGACCGGGTCAATTAACTTCTGGCCCTTCCTGCTCATCTAATATTATTGTAGCGGAACCATCAAGGTTCGGGTAATAATTTTAAGGTACGCACCTCGCAACGTTGCTGAATCCCGTGTCATAACTTATTTTATAAGATATATGACAAACGGGAGGGCCAGGATAGTTGATTCGGTCAACCGGAAAGAGTGCAAGTAAATTTCATGGTTTGTTGTTATAAAGTGTCCTTATTTTGTTTTTCCTTCCGGGATTAATTATACAGAACTGCGTAAATTTACCTTTATAATTATATATACAGTTAGGAGCACTGGCAGGTTGTCCTGTGGCGGGAGTTTTAACCGAGTCATTCGGGAGACAACGAACCATGTTGGTCATTTGGATTCCATTTACCATCGGATGGATTCTCATTGGTGGTGCTCAGAATATCCTCATGATGTATGTTGGACGATTTTTAACAGGTAATATTTGGTCATTTATTTCTGATCACGGGTTTAATACGAGAATTTATCTCAAATGAAACTTTTCCCCCCAGGTTTGTGTGGCGGAGTGTTCTCATTAGCAGCACCTGTTTTCATTAGTGAAACTTCCGAGAGTCACATTCGTGGGACTTTGACCTCAGCTTTCCAACTCATGCTTGTCTCAGGAATATTATTTGTGTAAGAAAATATATATTCCTCACCCCATGAGATAGAGAGAGTGAGATATGGATTTTCTGTAATATTTTCCTGATCTATGTTGTTTTTCTTTAAACTTCAGAAGAGCACTAGGAAAGAAATTTAATGGATTTAAAATATTTATGGAATTTCAGGTACATACTTGGTGCTTATGTGAATTGGAGTGCCCTAGCCTTTATTTGTGCCACTGTCCCAGTCGTGACAGGAATCTTACTCTGGCCAATTTATGAGACACCGCGATACCTGCTTGGCAAAGGTCTGGAGAGTGATGCCATAAAATCCCTTTGTTGGTACAGGGGTACCGATGTTTCCGATTCTGTTCAAGAAGAATTGATTGAGGTAAATTTTATTTTTAAACATTTTTTCAGAAAAATCCAAAATTCGGGGTCATCATGTCAAACGCACTTTAAAATCTAACCCACCACAGGTCCAACAGAGTATCGAAGAAAGTAAACAATACAGGACCACCGTCAAGAATTTACTGAAATCTGAAATTTTAAAACCTTTGGCAATTAGCCTGTCGCTTATGATACTGGAGCAATTGTCAGGTTTCAATGCCGTCATTTTCTACAGCGTGGAAATATTTTCCGCAGCAGGGACACAAATAGATTCAAATTTGGCGAGTGTCATAATGGCTATAGTCCAAGTAGCAGCCACAGTTGTTTCTGCCGTTTTGGTCGATAAATTTGGGCGGAGAATACTGCTGATTTTTTCAGAAGTTGTGATGGCGGGTTCACTCATTCTGCTTGGAGCATTTTTCTACGTCCAGAAAATCGAAGGCGGTCAATCATCGGGATCTTTGGGCGGATGGCTCCCTCTTTTTAGCCTCACTCTGTTTATCATTGCATTCTCTATTGGGATTGGACCCTTGTCTTGGACCATCATGGGAGAAATCCTACCGCCGAATGTCAAAGGTCAGTAAATGCGTGTGCATGAAATCTCTACAAAATGTATATCTCAGTTTTACCAAAGTGCAGCGTCGTGTGAGCATTTACGTACTGCATTATGCTAATAACGACGATTTAAGCAAGCATTTGACTTCATAATGAATTTTAATTAAAATTTTGATGTTTATTATTTCAGGCTTATGCTCTGCAATTGCTACGTCCTTAGTTTGGTTTTCCGCCTTCATCGTCGTTTATATTTATGACCCATTAGTTCATTCCATTGGAATTGATTGGGCAATTTGGTTATTTGCATCCTTCTCAGCTGTTGGAACCCTCATCGTCTACATTTTTGTTCCGGAGACAAAAGGAAAAAGTTTAGATGAAATTCAACTCCAATTCTCAAAATCTCGGACAAATAATAATGATGTGATTGGTTCTAGAAATGACTAGCGCAATTATATTGGAAGAAGGTTGTGAAATCTAATTAGTACCCGAGACGAAAATAACAGAATTGACCAATTAACCAAAGGAAATGTACGGTGTCCATAATTTCTTATCAGATGATTACACTTTTGACCAAACAGTCGCGTAAAATGAGTGTAAATTTTTTCAAGTTACTTGGAAATAGTTACACTTTATTAAAGATATTTCAAAAGAATTAGTGAAATATACACGATCTGATCCGAGGTAATCGTACCGTCGACACCACTTAAGGAAGGGGTCGGGAGTGGGGAATATTTGCGATCCTACCTTGCGTTGCATTACCAGTGAATCGGTAATGAAAGCTTCGGTTTCGGTAAGGCTTAATTTATCGCTGTAATAGAAATTGTTTAATTCAACAAAAATTCCATTACACATACTTGAAAAATTCAAATTCGTTATTAGATGCTCGGCTTGGTTTAACATAACCCAAGCTAAATCACACAATTCTCCTCTGTATTATGATTGAGATTTTTCTATACTTATCCTGTATTAAGGTGAATCTTAAGTTTTCACTGACCGTACGAACGAACATTTGGTTTTCAAATTCTATGAATTTTATTAGAAATATTTACGTTTAAAACCTCGGATTTCTTTTCTGCTCAAGAAACTTTGGTGAGGATGTGTGCCAATTTCTGTTTGTGATATTTTATTAATCATGTGACTAGAAAGTGTGTCAGTAAGGTCAGGCAGACAATGACAAGTGCTAGTGTAATGCATTTCCGAAAAGGCACGTTAGGCCCAACACAAGAATGTGAAATATTATGAACCACCCTGTGAAAGTTCATGGTTATGAGAAAGAACCTTTGGGTTTTGTCCTCCTGCTCATTCACATACCTCAAACACATTACCCTTTCAAACGCGTCAATCTGACCGATTGTCTTACATTCCATTCCGTCTTAGCATGTAATCCGAACCCGCAATTTCATGCCGAGGTGGCGGCGTGGCGGATTAGAAATAATATGTAAGATATACATTTCGTAGAGAATTTAATTTGGAGTCCAATTTGACCATTTAGACTCTTCCATTAAAAACAACATTCTAGTTCTAATGTAGAATTCGAGTGAGGGAGGATTCGATCCCTCTGCTCTTCTGGTGAAAGAAGTCAATAAACGAATGATAGTCAAAATTAGTCAATAGTCCGGCGCGTGTCAACTAAAATGGGAGAATTTCTAAAGTGTTTTCTGAATGACGCTACGTCGTAGGAATGTAATGCAATCGACAAACAGTCGACAACCAGTGCAGAGCAGGCGCAAGAGGAAGATGTAAGGTGAATTACCGGATAGAATGAAAAGGATGGGCAAACGTGTTTGTTTGTTCGTTTTTGTTTTTTATTAGAGTGATATTTTAACGCAGTCACACATACTAGATGAAGTGCACATTCCATCCGAATGCCAATAATGTGTAAACTGAATTAAGCAGGAAATTTTTAAATTGGCGTGTTTAATCGCAATCAATATTTAATGGCATGTCACAGTCAAATGAATATGTGTACGGATATCAAGAGTATAAACTAATAAGGTTCGGACATGGTAATGTAAAATAATTCTTTTGTTGAGAATCGAGAGTTTTTGAGAGGAGAAAGTTTATAAGAGTATAGACGTTTCGGCTATACACTATAACGATGACGTCACAGGAGAGGCTCCGTCCCAATCACAGAAAGGGCTAAATAGGTAATTTGGCACATTCGTCCGAATTGCGTCTAAATGGTAAACTT